>DF359269.1:10612-40417 GCA_000787875.1 Solanum virginianum | reverse complement strand
AATTCTAATTCACAAAAGTTCGTCTTTAAAATAATTTACCAAAACAAATAATTTGTCTTGTTATTTGAGTAGGAACGTTGGTGCCTGGGTTCGGAATTGATGAAGGAACAGGATTCCCCGTAACAAAAGGTGTTGGTAATTTCCCTTCAAAATATCTACTTCTTCTTTGTCATTAAGAATTCGAGCAACCTCATTTGATGTTATACTAATTAGGTATATGAGAAGTAGCATTAGTATTATTCTACTTTGAGATTTCATGTTTGATTTGGATGGACTAATGAGAATAATATGAATGAAGGATATGTTTTGTTTTGTTTAAGAGATATTTTAAGGTATGAAAAAATTGTTTACTTTTTAAAGTTTTTTGCACGGTGTGTGTAGCTCATATTAAAATTTCGACTAAATACTGTAAGACACATTTGCGAGTGGCACTCCCAACCGTAAGAAAAGATTGAACGTTGACATATTCGTGTCAAATATGTTTGCTAGCGGTTCCTTGGCATTCATATTCAAATATCATATATTACATTATCAAATTTGAAATCAATTTTGACATAAATATCAACCTAGAATAGTAATACATAATTACCAAAAGACAAAAAAAAATAAAGTCAACCCAGCCCAACTCTTCCGACATATGTAATTGCCAGATTACAATGCGAACACATATATATATATATATTATTTTGTCAATCAAATTAATTTTTATCTAAAAGAATGAACCAATGTCACATTTAATAGTTTTATCACTTTCTTTGTTTAATTTAAGGCAAACGTTAGATTATTAATATAATAGGTAAGCTAAGACTTGTATATATTCAATCTGTAGCCACGCCAAATGCAATTTGAGTCTGTGGATATTCATTAGGAGGAGGAGGAACAAACTCTTTGCGACCTGCAAAGTTTCTTTGAGCAATTTGGCTTGTTATTTGAGAAGGAACGTTGGTGCCTGGATTAGGCCTTGGTGAAGGAACACGACGCCATTGTAGAGACTGTAACAAAAGATATTTGCCTCTCTTCAAAAGATCTACATCTTCTTTTTCTTTGTTATCGTTAAGAATTCGAGCAGCTTCATTTGATTTGATGCTAATTAGGAATAGAATAAGTAGCATTAATATTATTCTGTTGCATGCCAAAGGTGCTGGAATAATAGCAATATTGCTACTTTGGGATTTCATGTTTGATTTTGACGGAATTTTAATATGTTTAGTTTTGTTTAAGAGAGATTTAGGTTAATATGGTTACAAAGAGAGCTATTTAAACTCATGCAATAACGTGTTAGTATGACCAAAATCATACTTTTTCTTTTCAAATTTCAAGTTTATGCAAGAATTTTGACTGCTGACTATTTGGTTCACTAAGAATTTTTGAATGAGTCACATAGAAGAAGAGGAGAAAACAATTTGAGAAAGAAAAGAGTTGGTACTTACCCAACAAATGATATTATTTACTTTTATCTCCAACAAGAGAATTAATAGGACTGTGAAATGGGGTGGGTTGAAGTGAAATTGAACAAGTTAACATGAGCTGAGTTATTCATACTATGTTTTTATATTGGGATAGTTTTTAATCTCTGTCCTCAAATGTGATGGTCATATTGGGTAGTTTTTAATCTCTGTCCTCAAATGTTATGGTCTTTGATTTTTTTTCCTTTACCGTTTTAAGTAAATAAACAAGTAGCTAAAAATATCCCTTATATTATATTGAAATAATAACAAATAAATCTTTCATTCGACATAAGTTTATATTTTCGTATCATAATACGTCATAAATTAATTATGCCATACGTATAAGGCATAACAAGTTACGACAAGTTCACCTAGATACCTAGTAAAGAACGAGCTCGTGGGAAAGAGTTGGAGATCATAGCATTTCCACAAAATGAGGCAGGTAATCGGGAAGCTATGAGTCTAGAATGATGCAATGACCCCAAAGGTTATTTTTGGCATTTTCAGCAAAAATTTTATTTTACCCCTTTCGATAGCTGCCCCGAGTCATATTTGATTGGTATTGAAAGGTGATTTTGTAAATCTTGAAAAAAGTTGGGTTTTTGCTAAAGAATTGAGTTTTGAAGGCTTAAGTTGCCTAATTTTGTTTATTTGAGTTACCTAGAGATTTGATTCTTGGAATAAAATTTCATCAATTCCATCAGTTCTGAAATATGAAAATTGATGTAGAAGAGTTGTCGAAATTAGATTTGAAGTTGTTATGTGGATTTTAGGTCCGAGGTTGGAATTTAAGTTGAAATTTGACTTAGATTAGACTTTGATCAACATTTTGAATTGGGTGCTCAGACTGGATTTTTGATGTTCTATTGGTTCCGAGAGGTGATTTTACTGGAATAATCTTCGTCATAATTTTTGGGTATTGCGGTAGCGTTTTAATATTTCTAGTGTCCAAGTTAATTTAGTTGCGACTTTTTGAATTCTGGGTCAAGGAGACCTCAAATTCAATTTTCGATTATTTCATTGAGTTTGGAATGCCAAATTTAGTAGGATTGTATATGTGGTTTCTGTGTAAAGAATTATGAACCCCGAGGGTCTTCATCCTGATTTTGTGTCTTATTGAAATTGTTGATATCTGATGCTTGCTTGCTTCATCGTGATCGTGGCATTGTAGCTCGTGATCACGAAGCACAACCAAATTACCCTTCGTGACCTGTTCATCGCGATCGCTAAGGGATAGTTATCCTTGAACAGTGAACAATCATAAAAAGTTGGGTTTTAGCCTCTGTTTTTTCATTTTCGAACTTTGGGAGCTTGAGAAGGAGCGATTTCACTTGATTTTTCAAGAGGAATTCGTTGGAAAAGACATTTTCAAGTTTCCACTTCATTACCCAATGATTATTCTTGATTTATTATCAAATTTGGTGTTTTTATATGAAGAAATTGACGATTTTTCAAGAACTCGAATTTTTCACAAAAATGGTGATTATGAGCTCATTTAAGCTCCATTTTCAAAATGCTTTTCAGCAATAGATTTTCAATTAAGTGAATAAATTTTTTATCTAAAAAGTTTCAAATTTTGACCTCAAGTTTCGATATTGAATTTTTAGACCATTTTGTCATTTTTCTCGAATTGTATGATCTTGTTGTAATTAGTTTCTAAATGTGTGTGTGAATCTATTTTTGACTAGCTTATGGTATTTTGGATGCGAAACAGAAGGAGAAAGCACTCTTGTTGAATTGATTCTTGACTTTATCGAGATAAGTGAACTCCTAAACGTTGTCCTAAATATACTATATGTTGCCTTCAAATTGTAAGTTGGAGGTGCAATACTCACAAATTAAATAGGACTCTATTAGACATGACTCGTAATTTCGTAGAGAACACTTAATCTAACTCTTATATCTTGTTTGTCAAAATCTAATTTTGGTTTGTTCCTTTTCCTTCGGAATTTTCGTAAAAGACATTTTCAATGCAATTTAATACCTACTCGGTGGCACATTATATATATATACTGGAAGTCAAGGAGTGAAAAGATTGTTTTCTTTTTAAATTTTTCGCTCGGTATATAGAGCCCACATTAAAATTCTGATAAAATTTGAATTGCGCGACGCAAGAAACATTCGCGAGTGACACTTCCAACAGTAAGAAAAGATTGTGCTTTGACATATTGATCTGCGGGGAAGGAGCGGCCGTGTAGTTGAAAATCAGAAAACCTTATCCTTATTCCATTCAAGAGTACAAATATTTATATGCTACATGTAAAACCCTACGTGAAGCGCTAGAGGCCCTTGGCCCAATATCTACACTTTAATGAATACATATTTACATAAGTCTAAGCCCGATAACACCCCCTCCCCCTCAAGTTGGAGCATGGGGATTAAAGATGCCCAACTTGCTGAGAAGGAAAAGAAACTGTCGTTGACCAAGAGCTTTGGTGAAGATATCGGCTAACTGATTACTGGTAGAAACATGACAAGTGGTGAGAAGTCCATCCTGAATGGCATCACGAACGTAGTGGCAGTCAACCTCAATGTGTTTGGTGCGTTCATGAAACACCGGGTTCTGAGCAATGTGAAGAGCAGAGCGACTATCACACATTAAAGCTATGGGGCGCGGATGTCCAATCCCAAGAGTGAGCAGAAGACCTTTAAGCCATTTAATCTCCGCCGTTACCGCAGCCATGGATCGGTATTCGGCCTCGGCAGATGAGCGGGAAACAGTGTGCTGCTTCTTTGTCTTCCAAGAAACGGGAGAGCTGCCAAGAAAAATCATCCAACCAGTAAGGGAACGTCGGGTAAGAGGGCAACTTGCCCAATCCGAGTCGCACCAGGCCTGCAGCTGGAGATCCGATGAGTACGGGAGAAGAATTCCTTGGCCAGGTGCTCCTTTGAGGTAACGAACTACACGAACAGCAGCGTGCCAATGTTCCTGACGCGGTGCCTGCATAAACTGAGATAAAATATGAACGGCATAAGCCAAATCCGGGCGAGTAAAAGACAAGTATATAAGCCTCCCCACGAGCCGGCGATATGATTCGGGGTCGGTATGCAAATCGCCGGTGGCACGGGCCAGAGAATGATTAGGTTCCATAGGACAGGAAACAGGTTTAGCGCCAAGAAGACCAGTCTCAGAGATAATGTCAAGTGCATATTTACGCTGACAAAGGAGCAGCCCATCATTACCTCGGGCCACCTCGATCCCCAAGAAATATTTAAGGGGTCCCAAATCCTTCATGTGGAAGCAATTATGCAGGTATTGCTTAAACTAAGCGATTGCCGAAGAAGTATTGCCAGCCACAATGAGATTGTCCACATAGACCAGGACATGCATGCATATGTCGCCCACTTGATAGGTAAAGTGACTGGGTTAGTATTAAGTAAGTTCAACAGTGCCTGAATCTGTTCGGCATTCAGCCCATTCAGCGCTGCCTGACTGGAGGAAGGTGCAGGCGCCGCCGAGGACACTGCGTGCAAGTTTTGCAAACCAACACTGAGGAGCCTGTCGTAAGCCGTATAAGGATTTCTTCAGACGACACATGGCAGAGGGCCGAGAGGGATAAAAGTTGGGAGGTGGTTTCATGTACATTTCCTCACTTAAGTCACCATGAAGAAAGGCATTGTGTACATCCATTTGGTGCAGTTCCCAGTTTTTAGCTGCAGCAACTGCTAAAAACACACGTACCGTCACCATTTTCGCAGAGGTTTTAGTTGCAGCAACTGCTAAAAACACACGTACCGCCACCATTTTTGCAATAGGAGCAAACGTTTCACTGTAGTCAATACCAGCGTGTTGATGGTTGCCAAGTACGACCAACCGTGCTTTAAGGCGTTCCACTGTGCCATCAGAATTATGTTTAATTTTGTAGACCCATTTACATCCAAGTGCTCTCTGCCTGGGGGGAAGTTCAGTGACTTCCCAAGTGTGATTGTTCTCGAGGGCCTGGACCTCTGCCGCCATAGCTGCACGCCACCCAGAGTCTGCCATAGCTTCGCTAAACGAATGAGGCTCTTCGCCTGCAAGGATGGCTCCTAGAAAACACCTATGACGGGCAGAAAAATGTTTACAATTTATATAATGTGCTAAAGGATATGGCGTACCTGAGGAACCTGGAGGAGAAGGTGGCGAGAGAGACGAGCTATATTTTCGGACATGATGAGTAATGAAGTCCTGGAGGAGGACTGAAGGGTGCTTAGTGCGCTGTCCACGGCTGAGAGGGGCGTCGGCAGACGCTGTAGGTTGGTTGTGAGAGGAATCAGCAGAGGCAGCTGCTGGAGGAGCAGGTGTTGGTGCGGGGTCGTCAAAGATAACCGTGGTTTCGTCGCGGTTAGCCACTGCTGCAGTGAGCTCGGGGACTCGCTGTGCAGAGAAAGGAAAACTTGCATCATAAAATTGCACATCTCGGGAAATAAAGAAGTCTCCAGTAATACTATCGTATAATTTCCAACCCTTTTTGCCAGAAGGATAACCAACAAAAACCTTTCTCGGGAAATAAAGAGGTCGCCAATAGCACAGTCGTATAATTTTCAACCCTTTTTGCCAGAAGGATAACCAACAAAAACACAACGCCTACTGCGCGAGGCAAACTTATCACGACGAGATTTCAAGTTGTGTGCATACCCCAAACATCCAAACACCCGCAAGTGAGAAAAGTCTGGTACCCTGCTAGTGAGTACCTCGTACGGAGTCTTGCCACCCAAAATTTTGGAGGGGGTGCGATTAATAACATGCACCGCCGTAAGGACGCACTCCCCCTACAGAAAAATAGGTATGTTGGCCTGGAATATTAGTGCTCTTGCGACATTCAAAATATGACGATGTTTATGCTCAACGTGACCATTTTGCTGAGGTGTCTCAACACAGGATGTTTGAAAAATAATACTATGAGTTTCAAAGTAAGGAAGCAGGTATCTAAACTCGGTCCCATTGTCACTACGAACTGTTTTAACAGATACGCCAAATTGTTTTTCGACCATGATAAGAAAGGCAATGAAAAATCGAAGTACTTCCTTTTTATCCCGCAATAGATAAATAACAGAGACGCCAAATTGTTTTTCGACCATTGTAAGGAATGCAATGAAAAACCGAAGGACCTCCTTTTTGTTGCGCAACAGATAAACCCAAACCGCTCGTGAAAAATCATCAACCAATGTAAGAAAATAAACAGCATCACAAGTAGATGGCGTGTTATAAGGACCCCATAAATCACAATGAATTAATTTCAAAATACGACTAGCTTTATTAGAACTGAGAGGAAAAGAATCACGAGTTTGTTTGGTCTGCGGTCACGCTTTGCAGGGGTTATTTGATGTTTTTCGTAGAGCTAGGTACTAATAGCACATTGTCCAGTACTATATTTTTATTAAGAGGTACACGCCCCTTCATCTTGGCAACGACCGTCCTTCTGTCTGGCAGACCCACTGGGCAAGCATCAATGTGGGTGCGTTGTGTGAGACGAGACAAGTCCCCTGTGACATGATGAGTTGCCCCGGTATCAAAAATCCATGGTAGAGAAGTAGACGTACCTGACATGCGATCACTGGAGCTAGGGTTAGTATTAAGTAAGTTCAACAGTGCCTGGATCTGTTCGGCATTCAGCCCATTTAGCGCTGCCTGATTGGAGGAAGGTGCAGGCGCCGCCGAGGACACTGCGTGTGCACGTGCCCCTCCTCCTCGGCCAGTGGCAGTGGGTTTGGTGCGGTGCCTTTCTTCTCACCAATCCGGGTAGCCGTGTAGTTTGAAGCAAGTGTCAATGTCGTGCCCTTTTTGTTTACAGTGAGTGCATAACAATTTTGATTTATCAGTCTGATTTGCACGTTTGGTCACAGCGAAAGCCTGCACGTCCATCGCCGTCGGCTGCTTCGCCCTTGCGACTGTCCTGGAGTGTTCTTCTTGGAGGAAAGTTTGATGAGCACGGTCGAGATCAGGTAACGGTGTGTGTGAGAGGAAATTTGATCGCACTGTTCCAAAAACATCATCGTCAATTCCAATTAAAAATTGATGGAGACGTTCTTTGTCGCAATCGGCGGCGAATTTTCCAGCAACATCACAGGTACACAAGCCGCAGGTGCAAGTATGTAGAGGTTTAAGTCTATTCAACTCATCATATAGACTCATAAGTAAGGTGTAGTAAGCATCGACGGATATATTCTTGGACTGTTTACAGCCGGTGATAGAGGCACGAAGCTGCTGCAACCTCGGCCCGTTTGAAACGCTAAAACGTTTCTCCAAATAGACCCACAATGTGCGTGCATCGTCGTGAAAAGGGATCGATGCCGCTACGCTGGGTTCTATGCTTCGCAACAACCTGGACACCACCATAGAGTTAGCGGTTTCCCAGTCGAGAAGTCTCGCAGCTGCGGTAGGTTTCTGCTCGGTTCCATCCACAAACACGAACTTGCGTCGTGCCTTCAACGAGAGAGAGATAGCCCGAGACCAGGCCACATAGTTGTCGCCTTTAAAGATCACCTGTGTAATCACGTACCTCGGTTGATCACCGGAACCAAGATAATAAGGAGAGGAGGTGTCCATGTCGATCCCCAGGAACAGTCGCGCGGGGACTGTTCTTGCTCGCCGGAAACAGTCGCGCAGTGACAACATCGCAGCAGGTTTGACGGCGTCGGATCGGCGGCTCACAGCTGCTACTCTGATACCATGAAAATCGGAAAACCTTTGTCACCCTAAATGGGGACACGTCGGATCGGCGGCTCACAGCTGCTACTCTGATACCATGAAAATCGGAAAACCTTATCCTTATTCCATTCAAGAGTACAAATATTTATATGCTACATGTAAAACCCTACGTGAAGCCCTAGAGGCCCTTGGCCCAATATCCACACTTTAATGAATACATATTTACATAAGTCTAAGCCCGATAACACATATTAAAATACGTTTGCTACGGTTCCTTGGCATCCTTATAACATTTCATGAATAATATATTTTGACATAAATTTCAACCTAGAATAATAAATACATTATTACAAAAAAAAAAAAAAAAGGTAGGATCAAAATGCTTCTATCACCCAAAGTCAACCCAGCCCAACTCTTCCGACATGTAATTGCCAGATTACAATTGGAAAAAAAAATTGTCAAACAAATTAATCTTTCCCTAAAAGAATGAACCAATATCTCCTAGATTATCGCTACCGAAACATTTAATAATTTATCACTTTCTTTGTTTAATTTAAGGTAATTAAGGTAGATTGTTAATATAATAGGTAAGCTGAGACTTGTATATATTCAATCTGTAGCCACGCCAAATGCAATTTGAGTCTGTGGATATTCATTAGGAGGAGGAGGAACAAACTCTTTGCGACCTGCAAAGTTTCTTTGAGCAATTTGGCTTGTTATTTGAGAAGGAACGTTGGTGCCTGGATTAGGCCTTGGTGAAGGAACACGACGCCATTGTAGAGACTGTAACAAAAGATATTTGCCTCTCTTCAAAAAATCTACATCTTCTTTTTCTTTGTTATCGTTAAGAATTCGAGCAGCTTCATTTGATGTGATGCTAATTAGGAATAGAATAAGTAGCATTAATATTATTCTGTTGCATGCCAAAGGTGCTGGAATAATAGCAATATTGCTACTTTGGGATTTCATGTTTGATTTTGATGGAATTTTAATATGTTTAGTTTTGTTTAAGAGAGATTTAGGTTAATATGGTTACAAAGAGAGCTATTTAAACTCACGCAATAACGTGTTAGTATGACCAAGTTCATACTTTTTCTTTTCAAATTTCAAGTTTATGCAAGAATTTTGACTGCTGACTATTTGGTTTACTAAGAATTTTTGAATGAGTCACATAGAAGAAGAGGGTTACAACAAATAAGAAAGAGGAGAAAGAAAGACTTGGTACTTACCCAACAAATTAAAATGATATTATTACTTTAATCTCCTAATATGGGCCGAATTATTCATACTAATGTCTTATATTGGAATAGTCTTTAATCTTTGTCCTCAAATTTGATGGTCTTTGATTTTTTTGCCCCCTAGTATTTTAAGTAAAAAATAATAAAATAAGAAAAATAAGTACTGAAAATACCCCATATAGTATTGAAACAACAAATAATTCGACACAAGTTTATATTTTCTTGTTATAATATACAAGTTATGTCATACGTACCTATAAGTTATAACGCATACAGGTTCGCCTGAATGTCTAGTAAATAGTGAGTTGGTGAGAAAGAGCTGGAGATAACGAAAAGCATTTCCAACAATGAGGCAGGCGATCGGGAAGTTTTGGAAAAAGCCAAAAAAAGGACGTATGGTTGAGGAGAAAAGAGAAAGAATGCATGAATAGAGATTCTATTTGTGAGAGGCTCGAGAATCCATGAAAGGACATGTAAGGCTAAGGTTATGAAGTAAAGGATGTTCATTATATGGAGAACTGGTGATCTTGCCTTGCTTGCTGGAGAGAAGAAGCTTCCGACCCATCTTTTTCAATTAGATAACGCGATCACTCAGCAATCATATTGCTAGCTTAATTCTCATATAACTTATGCATGTGGAGCAAGACAAGTGTTTAGTTTCAAAACTAACAAAATCTTATGTCATAAAATGGCTAATAAGATATTTCATATTCCATATATAACTTAAGTCTTACAAAATTTATGTCAAACGATGTAAAAATTGAGTTTCATAACTCATAAGTCGTTATGCAGTAAAAGACATAACTCAATTCCTAAAAAATTAATGTGAGTGAGGGAAAATTTAAATACATGCTGGGGAAATAGGTCATACAATTACTACATAACTTATGCTGAATAAAAAATCCACCAAGCTTACGTCGAGCGAGTCAAAAGTTCTCTAAAACTTATTATGTCAAGTGAATCAAGTCACAAATAAGGTAATTTAATCTAGAACTTTTTTCTAAATGGGCAATTGGAGCAAAACTTTTGTCACCCTAAATGGGGACAATCCATACAAAAACTTGTAACAAATGGAATGTGTTAATTTGAGCTAACTTGGGCTAAAACTAAAAAAACATATCAATCAAATCATTTGCCAAAATCGAGTGAGCAATGATGATAACGATGATGTGAGAAAGACTCTTTTCTTAATTCTTTAAGAGCAAGAATGATAGTTTCTATTTAAAAACATAAAGATCTTCTCTTTACCACCAATAAGGAAGAAATAAATTTTATTTTTCTTCATTTCCCGATTCACATTGCACCTCATCTTTTAAAATTTAATCTTTAAAAAACCAACAGTCCAAACTAACAAGAAATTGATTCAATGTCATGGGAATAATTAATTGTCAAAATACACCATCTCTTCACCTCAACATTTAACCACATCGAAGGACACTGGATAGTGGTTATAGTAGGTGTTATAGTAGTAAGTTTTTTGGTTGGTTGCAACCAAAAATTTGTATTTATTCAAATATTTCTAATGGTTGAAAGTGAGAGGGGTTATTATTTTTAGAATCTTGAGAGAAAAGTTTTTTCACTATGTTCATTGAATTTATTAAAATCCGCATGCATGTACACACACTTCTTGTTTAGTTACCGAAGAACTTGATTCTTTAGTACACATAAGAGCAGCAAAAAATAACAAACATGACATTCATCACTGAGTTTGAAAGTATTTTAGGGGCGAAGCTACAGCTTACAAAGAGTGTGCAAGTGAACACCCTTCGTCGAAAAATTACATTGCTAGTATAGTATAGGTTAAAATTTTAAAAGATTAACATATCTAATACTTTTACACACCCTTGTCATTGTTCTACCTGCTGGCGCAGTGGATAAAGCCCTTGAAAGTGTAGATTCGATCTAACACTTTCACAATTTATATCCTTTAGCCTATGCATTCGTCACAACATTCATTCTTTTATACTCCACTCGGGGCAGGGGTTCGAACCTCTTTCTTCTCTTTTTTATTCATTTATGATTTTGTCAAAACTCACTGATCTGTAGGCCCACCTAATCTTTTACTCTACTCTTCATTTCAACTTCTTGTTATATTATTTTCTTTTTTATTTGTCTCCCATGGTCCAGTTAGATTTTTTTTAGGAGTCCTAGTACTATCCTTCACCTATTTTTATTTGTCAATTTTAATTTAACATATCTTTAAAAAAAATTTTTTACTAAATCACTATTTTTATATATAATGAAATTAATTCTTTCAAAAATAACTATAGTTAAATATAATATTAAATTAGAAATTAAGTAATGACCAATTTTAATTATAAATTGGACAAATAGAAATAGATAGATGAATACTACTTATTAATTTATTTATTTTTTAATCTTCTCTAGAAACTTATATTTTTTTTGCTTTATTGATGACTCAAACTCACAATCTTTATATTGAAAGTGTTTATCATTTGAGTATATGTCCGATTTAATTGAAACTTTGATTTGGATATTTATTTGTACTAAATATAAGATATTATTTCAAATAGATTTTTGTCAAAAGAATTACAAGAAAATGTAATATGTAATTATACATGCATCATTGTCTTTTTCATTTCACTCTAAGTAGATTAGGGGTTCTATTTTTTTAATTAAAAAATAAGGAAGTAACAAGGGGTTAATTTCGTCCCTAATTTCATATAGGTAAATTGAGAGAACTAACTAAAATTTTAATTTTTTAAAAAAGAATTCACTTTTTTCCTATGAGAACACAAAAAGCTTGACATATATCTATTAAAATTTATAATTAGCAAAATCAATAGATTGAAAACAATGGTAAAGTTAAGTAAAAACAATAAACTAGCATTTCTTTTTATCGAATGTGTGAATGTATTTTATAAAAATCTCATTCCATTAATTAGAAAATTATTATTTTAACTTATATAGTTTACTATGTATCTCTTGTAACAATGCATGTGTTTCAAACTAAATTTTTTTAGATGATTTGTATATGTTGGAAACAGTTAAAAGTTTTTGTTAGTTGGTTCTTTAAATTTTGCACACCTTTCGAAAAATTTTTAACTCCGCCACTGAAATATCTACTTATTCAAAAATAAGTATAACACATAACACACACATAAATAGGACTCGACTAGACATGTCTCGTGATTTTCTAAGACACATGTACTTTATTTGACTCTAATATCAAGTTTGAAATTTGTTACAATCCAAATTTAAAAAACAATCTGTCGTTTCAAATTCTTTTCAGAAAATATTTTCACTACAAATTAACACTTAATTACCAGATGACACGTTATGTACATACATTGAGGTCAAGGTATCAAACGACTCTGCTTTGACATATTCGTGTCAAATACATTTGCTGGCAGTTCCTTGAAATAATTTTTAACATAAATCTCAACCTTAAATAATACATAATTAATTATTTTAAAAAAAAGTAATTCTATCACCCCAAGTCAAACTCTCCCAGATTACAATGGGAATAAATGTAGTAACATTTTTGTCAAACAAATTAATCTTTCCCTAAAACAATGAACCAATATCTCCTAGATTATTGGTATCGACATATTTAAAAGTTGATTAATTCTTTTGTTAATCTATGTAATTTGGTAGGCCAAGACTTATATATTTATTTAATCCGTAGCCACGCCCAATGCAATTTTAGGGTAAGGAGGAGGAGGAGCAAACTCTTTGCGACCTGCAAAGTTCCTTTGAGCAATTATTTGAGTAGGAACATTGGACGTGCCTGGATTAGGCCTTGGTGAAGGAACTGGATTCCACTGTAGAGATTGTAAGAAAAGGTGTTGGTAATTTTCCTTCAAAAAATCTACTTCTTCTTTTTCATTATGAATTCGAGCAGCCTCATTTGATGTGATACTAATTAGGTATATGAGAAATATTATTCTACTTTGAGGTTTCATGTTTGATTTGGATGGAATAAGGAGAATACTATGAATGAAGGATATTTTGTTTTGTTATTTGGTTAATATGGTTAAGAAGAAAATGTGTAAGGGGTATTTAAACCCATGCAATAACGTGTTCATATATACTTTCCGCTTAAGTTAATGCAATAGTTTTGACTGTTGATTCTTTGGTTCACTAATAACTTTTGAATTGAATGAGTCATATAGAAGACTTGGGGATTACAATAAACGAGAAAGTATAATGTTCCCATCAACAATTTACCTTATTTGCATCAACAAAATAATCAAAGACTAGAATAGTATTATGATAAGTGTATATTTCATTTTAATACGAAAACAAATATTCAATGTTAATTGGAAACCAAAGATATTGAAATTACATGTCTATTTTAATCACGTATCTATTTAATTAATTCTATATATATGCGCAATCTATGATTTTCGATGTCGTGCTTAATTATAGATATTTTCACTGTTGTGTATGCAGTAAAATAATCAAGAGTGCATTAACCAATACGACAAATAATTTCTTAAAATCAATATTTAAATAACAACATTCATGAGAGAATCATAGTCACAGAAAGAAAAATTTACCTCCACATACATATGGAGGAAATACAACAAATCATTCAAAAAGAAAAAAAAACACAAAAACAAGTAATAGTATGAAGAAAAAAGTCGAAAAAACTCAAATAACTTCAGGCTCCACAATAATGAAATAGAAACTATTAGTTTTGCATCTGTCAAAATAGGACTAATTAAAAAATTCAACGCACGTTCAAAATTTTGGACCCCAAAAATTTTTGAATCTTAAAGTCTTGGCTTTGGTAGCTTGACTCACCCTGATGATCTTGGGGCTGAGTTCTAGTGAACCCATAATCCTTTTGGGCTTTTTTTCTGTTAAAAAAAAAGAGAGATAATTATAGTACATGATCATTCAGTCAAAATAATTTTTTAAAAAAATAGTCATTTGTTGTACAAGTATGTATAGTCAGTGTATGTTTTATGTATAGTCAAGCTATATTAAAGTTTTTAGTGTATCATAATGTATATTTTGTATATAGCTCATGTATAAGTAATCTATTTTGTATAGTTGGTGTATATTTTCTATGACTTTTGGCAAGTTATATAGTACAGACATGTATAATTTCTATGATTTTAGGCTACTTTTTTAATGTAAATAAAATATGACTATATTTATAGTAAATTAATTAATTTATTGTATATAATTGGACTCATCCCAAGAAATATTTGGCTAATTTTTTGACAAACGTTACTTTATTGTATATAAATGAAAAGTTCCCTTTTTAAAATAAAAAAATTGTTACAAATGAAAAAATGATGAAACAAAATACAAAACAATGATCAGTACGATAAGCAATAGTGAACAATTCTGCACCAAAAGGGTAGCTAGTTGTCCGGTGGTAAATAAATTGTGAGTTTAGAACCATGAGATTTGAGGTTCATACAAAAAGAATTAGGTAGCTTCCTTTCATCCGTTGTAGCCTTGTTGGATAGAGTAGCAACGAGTACCCATAAAAATAGTGGAGGTATGCGCCCAAGACCAGCAGCAAGGTGCTTATATTTAGGTGGCCAAGGCGGAGGCTGTACCATAGGAAGGAGGAGGAAGAAGAAGCCTCTTTCCGTTGGCGGCAAAGTTCTTCTGCTGGATAGTCCTGGCACTGAACGCTTTGCCTTCAGTGCCAGGATTAGGAGTAGGGGTGTGAAAGGCGTTGTACAAGGATGGTAAAAAAAGATGTTTGTTTCTACTTCTCCATCCCTCTTCCTTTAGAATCCTAGATGTGGCTTCATGAGGTATGCTGCTTAATAAAAGAACTATTGTTATGGTTCCTATTATAAAAATCCTACCTTGACATCTCATGTTTATGATTATACAAAAATTTAATGACCAATAGTGATCTATTTATATGCACAAAACATTATTAAAACTGGGAGGATTTAAAATTTGGTTTTATGGACAATGTTTCAAGTCTTTTTTCCTTTATATTGACTGTTGACTAGAAGAGTTTTAATTTTAATAAATATTAGTTGCAAATTGAATGGATCATGGCCTATCAATGACTTTGAACACTAATGACGGCCAATCTACGTAATTATTTCTCTAATTTTTATATCTTTCATGGTTTAGCATTATATATTTTGGCTTATGAATTGTGATTAAGAAATTTAATTAAGCCAACCTCATAAAGCTAAATAAGTCCAAAAGGACCCACTATTTATTGTCTGGTGAATTATCTCTAAATTTTATTCATTCAAGAGTGGTCAGATGAACACCCTTTTTCATAAAAATGTTTTGAATATATAGGTTAAATATAGATATTTTGATATATATCAACTGTTGAACACCCTCAATATAAAAATCACCTACCGATATTCTAAAAGTATGAACACTCTTGATAAAAATGCTGACTCTGCCGTTGTACTCAAAAATATTGTTTTTTAATCTTTAAAGAAAAATTACGTTGCTTTATTAAAATTCATATAATAATAATTGCTACGAGATTAATCCTTTATGATTTTCTTCGAAATCATATAGAGACCATTCCTATTTGATATTGATACAACTGAAATTACTTACTGGCATTAATTGGATGGACCATTGGAATGTTTGAATAATACAACAATTTAGTATTTTATGCATGTGTTTTTTAGGCAACAAAAGCTGAACAATTAAGAACAAATAGCAGGATTTGAATTCTATACCCAGCAGCCAAGAATTGAAGTCCACATGGCCCAGAGGAGAAGAATAGGTAGGATGACCGAATTTGAACTCATGACATTTTTTACCCTCAATTTATACAATATATTTTTCTTTTTCAGCTAATCCCGAAGAGGATCATACATTAATATATTTAGTAACAATTTAACTTTTAAAATATTTATTTTATTTTTAATAAAATGATTTATAATCACATAAATATCTCTGACTTATTTTAAATCGTAAGTTTCAAAAGTCATTGTTAAATTCCATGGCCAAAGGGAGTAACCTAATTCCCAAAATTTATACATCTGATTTCAGTTTCGAGGAACCTACTTCAATAGCGCAGCCATTAACACAAAAGGCTTTTTCTTCATTACCACAAAGGTTTCCAATTTGGCTTCAAACTTGTACTAAGTTTCCTACTGATCCAGTCAACCCTATCGACAGGCAACTGCGGATGCACGTTAATTATATACATTCAAAAGATACTATATTTTTTCAATTTATGTATCTCACTTTTCTTTTTTAATTTGTGACTCTTCAATTCAATCGACCCTTGTTTCCAATTTAAGAGAAAAATACTACTGCTGGTGTATGACCACCTCATCCTTACTCAGAGCTATCCCGCTTCAATTTATATGACACTATCTAACTTGACCCAAAATTTAAGTAAAAGAAAACTTTTTGAGATTTATAATCGAAAGCAAGTTTTATAAATATTTGTATGGCTGCAAAAAAATTTTTTGCTTGGGGAAAAAGTTACAATGACACTAGTTATTCTGCCCTCAATGTGAAATAAAAATAACACAACAATCCCAAAATAAGTTAACCCATAATTCCATCTCAACTAATGGAATAAACTCATCCTAAAATCAATCTCAAAACTAGTCATCCCTTATCACTCCTGCAAATGATCCCTATGAGTAAAAAAAGAAAATTTTGAAGTTCAAATCTTTCTATTAAAGAAAGGTAAAAAAAAAAAAACTGTCCGCATAAATTGGAATAGAACTGATAAGAAGAAATTCAAGATGCTCTATTAACGTCAACAGTACCTTCCTAAAGTGAGGTCAAATAGACAGCAAAGAAGAACTAATCTCATATTTTGGGACAGCAGATTCTATGGCAAAAGATTTTGCCAACATTCAGTTGCTAGAGAGAAGGCAACCTGATAGACAACAACATACTCGGTGGAATCCCACAAGTGGATCTGGGGAAGGTAAAATGTCCACAAACCTTACCAACACCTCATAGAGGTAGAGAGATTGTTACCAGGCAGATAGACAAAAGAACTCAACGGAAACAAAAGACAGAAAATGAATAGGCATCACCGTAGAAATTGCTGCTGCTGAAGAAAAGACAAACCCAAAAGAACACAAAAGAAACTGAACTACAAATCAAGGTGAGAGAGCAGGAGAGAAAAGTGTGTCTGTGTGCATATGCGTGTGCTTGCGCCCACACGTGAGACAGAGGAGAGCAAAACATGGATAAAAAGTAAAGAGACAGAGATAAGAAGAACAACATTTATTAGTAGCATTTACAGTACTAATTCCGACAACAAGAACATGTCAATGAAAGATATACAGCGTCATTCACAATAGCCAGGGAGGAAGAATCTACTAAACCAAGTAACTGCTTCATAGGCACACGAATGGAAAAATATAGATCTACAGACGAATGGTGCTCATAACAGCAGTTTTGAAATCCAAAGGTTGATGAAAAGGTGACTTTGTAGTGACAGACCTCCATGACTTCTTCCTAGGATGGTATATTTGTACATGAATAGTTGCTGACCTTTTCTGCTGCCTTGATCTTTGGCCCTCCTTTGATTTAACCCCACTTAAATGAGTCATCACATGCAGCTCCCCATCCAATGCAACGAAGCCAACTGATGATTCATCAGATGGTTTTCTAGGCAGACTTGTTTCCTTTATCCAACTGTTGGAAGCCATTATATACCTACACATGCAGTAAAGGACAAGAAAAAATGTAAGATAAGAAACTCTAGACCTTCATGCGGACACTGACAGGTTGAAAAGATTTCTAAGTACTGTGTAACTAACAAAGTATCGGAGGTAGCCACAGGCAAACAGGCAATCAGACCCAACAAGAATCTGTTCAAGCTAATTTTTAAGTTTTCTTTCAAGAAAAAAATCCTGAAAATCAACATCAAATAACCCAAAGTTTCAAGTTTTATCGTGAGGTTTAACGAAAATACATGGATGCACTTCTAATATAGAAGCTTTCCAAAAGCTGTACACTCTGAAGACTGCATTCTGATAGTGGTGAACCAACACGCTCGCAACATAAATAAAACTTCAAAAAGAGAACATTCGTAATACAGCCGAAAATATACTCAACACTTAAGACTCAGTTATTTTTCCCCGGTTTGCCATACCCGTCTGACATTACATAATCTGTTGGTATCTTTGTGAAGCAAACGCCAATGATGCACCCAAGAAACATTAATTTGAGAAACCTCAGAACAAACAAGCTACAGTCAGATCAATCACTTACTCATATCATACTCCTTAAAAACAAAAACAAATGTAAAACATTGCTACATAATTATTATGACCCATACACAAACATTGAGTCTTCAAGTGCATATTATAAAATGCACGATGCGTTGTTCTTCACCTATCCAACAGAATTCAACATTGTCTTGCACCATCAAAGTTGAATAAATTTTCAAATTACACGCAATATAACAGGACAAGTGAGCATTCTTACATTTGAGATAGATACACACGCATATATACTTGATAACTGAGATTCGGGTAGATAGACGAGAAATGTTTGTTCCTTGAAAGAAGTGAACTGCACGCACCTATTTCACTAAAGAAATTACAACAATAACAACATAACCAGTAAAATCCCATAAGTGAGATTTGGAAAGGATAGAGTGTATGCAGACCTTATCACTACCTCATGCAGATAGAAAGGCTATTTTCCAAAGACCTTCAGCTCAAATGTCCCTTAAACCATCACAAGGTAGGACAGCATCCTACCCCTACTAGCCTTTTACCCTAATACGCAATCACCACTCCTTTTTCCTCTTTGTCAACCTCTCACCCTCCCATTCTCTCTCCTCCTTAAATTACATTCCATCTTTATTCCTAAACTCACACCAAAACAGATCCTCAACCGCATAAACCACCCCCATCCATCATCTTCTCCAGTGGAATTTTTAGCCTTCTCCATTGAAAGACGCATAATCTGAGAAACTCAGGAACTCTGTATGGGTGGTGCTCTAATTCTGGAGAGGAAGCAAAGATTAAAGAAAAATAGAAGAGGAAGGAGACAGTTCACCAAATTTGTTTCAGAGATAGCTAAGAATCTTATAGTCAAAAGATCACACAAAAATAGTGGCTTTCAAAATGTTTACATGTAATTCTTGATTGACGATTAGCTTGGGTTCCAGATGAATTTATCTTTTTAAAAAGGATTAGTATGGTTCTTTATTACATATCTTAAATTACTTTACTTCCCTTTGCAAAAACATAGAGATAGAAATAACTAGAGATTTTCCGGGAGGCTCCAGGACTTGTTTCCAGCCATAGGTGATAAGCGTTGAGAGGTTTGCCAGGGGTAAGCGTGGGCCCACATAAGATAATCAATCCAATACCAGAAAAAGGGAAAAGGAATGCATCATTAGGGCCTCACACACCCAGATGTAAGTGAAACACATCTAATTTACCATATTAACATGAGATTTTCACCAGACACATTGTTGTCAAGTAAAAGTGTTTATCTGGTCACTAATAACTTAAATGTGTCTTTAACTTACAAAATGTGTCAAGTTTAAGGGGCTATCTAGGTATTTAGCCAAAGAAAGCCATGCAGTAAATGCAGATTAGAAGCTGAAATGAGATGAGTACATTTTCTAGAGGCTAACCACCCTTATATGTGCAGCTTATTTCATTGTTACTCTTATATATGCAGTTTCTGAGAAATATAAGATAAATATTACTGAATTGTGTCTCTACATTATTACATTGAAACCCTATTTATAGACACTACATTAGACTTGTTTTCAAGTAGGATACTACATTAAATCCTTTTCCAAGTATGATTCTATATATTGTTCCGATTCCTATTCCCATTTTAAGTAGGATTGTATATACCATTCTTGTTCCTCTTCCTATTCTAGGACTAAACTGGTTCATACAAGTCATATACACCTAGCTTGTTCCTTATGTAATTAATAATACAAGGATCGGTAAGGGACTTGATGGATATCTGCAAGTTGATCACTCAACTTCACAAATTTTGTGACAGTATCTCCCGAGAGCATCTTTTTTCTAACAAAGTGATAGTCGATCTCTATGTGCTCAGACCTCTCATGAAATCTTGCATCTGATGTAGATTGTCGATAAAACGCAAAATGATCAGCTCCACTACAATTCCTGCCAAGCTCTCAAATTACTTTGTTGAACTTCCCAAACCAAACTCGAGGAGACTATTTCAGACCATAGAGTGACATGCACAATCGACATACAAGGCTACTAGACTTCCTCTGAGCAACAAAACCAGGTGGCTGCTCCATATACACTTCTTTCTCAAGAACATCGTGGAGAAAAACATTCTTAATATTCAACTAATAAAAAGGCCAATGGCGAACAATAACCATAGATAGAAAAAGGCTGACAGATGGTATTTTAGCCATGGGAGATAAAGTATCATTGTAATCCAACCTAAGTATCCCAATACACCTTTTTTGGCAAAAGTAAATCTGAAACAGAGAGTTCTTACCTTTGTAAAAATAAAAAAAAATAAAAAAGAAAGAGAAAACATTGTTGGAAAATTCGAATCTGCCAGAAACCATGCAACCGTCCTTAGAAAGTGCTCAAAATCTGATATAAATAAAATATATGGATCGTCTCAAATTCAATAAACTAGTCCATATTGAACAAGAAAGTCACTAAAATAAATGGTTAGATAGGATGACGCACTGACACGACCGCTGAACACTAGATCTAACCGTGTGTGAGGGGATCTGCCATCAACAAAAGTGGTTGAGCTTTGGTTGGCAGTGGTTGCTGGACCTTGAGGCGGTGTCGGATTTTACACAACATTGATGAGAATTGTAACAATATAAGTCACATTGAGAAGTCATCAGAAAGACCCACGAAATTACACAAATCAGATATGCGAAAGTAGTCCGAAAAGATAAACGGTGCTACACAATCAAATGTAAAAAAGTAGTCATTGAAAAGATGCACGATACTACACAAATCAAATACTAGAAATTAATCACCGAAAAGATGTACGGTGCTATACAAATTGAATATGAGAAAGTAGTCACAAAAAAGATGCATGGTGCTATGCAAATCAGATATGAGAATATAGTCATCAAAAAGGTGCACGGAGCTATGCAAAACAGAGATGTGAAAGTAGTCATTAGAAAGATGCACGATGCTACACAAATCAAATATGAGAAAATAGTCACCAAAAAGATGCACGGTCCTAAACAAATTAAATATAAGAAAGTAGTCACCGGAAAGAACGGTGCCACGCAAATTGAATATGATAAAGTAGTCACTAGAAAGAGGCACTGTTATGCAAACACTAACGGAGACAACGTTGACACAAAACAGCCATAGAAAGTCATTGGAAAATGACGCACGATGACCTATCTAACTGAGTTTTGTTCCCCTAAATATAGAGTTCATGAATATATCATTAGCCCCACTTTTGTTAACATAACCATTGGCTAATCAGGCGGCATACATAGCTCTTAGCCTAAATTGCTCGAACTCGGGTGCGAAAATCTGAGATGACTGCAAATTCGAGAGTCGGATTTGGAAATTCTAAATTTTAAGATTTTGGGGTGCAAATCCGAGTGTGGATACGGGTGAGGGGATTCGGCTAATAAAATTCAACATTATAAGAATAGAAATATAAAGATATTCCAAATTTGAGAGATATTCTACACATATATATATATATATATACTAGATAGGCATGCCCGTGCTTAGCACGAGCCCAACTGTTGAATATTGATACAACTTTTTCATTTGCTATAATTATATTGATGTGTATACTTGCAAGACTAAGTCCCTCGGGAACACAGATTTTTTCTTTAATTGTTTTCTTCTTGATCTTTATAAATTCGGAAATTGGGTAAAGTATCATTGCTAGCGTGGTTTCTAAATTTGTAATGTTTAACATAAAATTGATGTGAACAGGCAGCAGATATTTTTATAAATGTTTAATATTTACCTTGCAGAATAAATATAATTACAAGTTTGACACTGGTCGTGCTACCTTTCACATAATAAATATAATATAAGATAAATATATAATATAAACAAAATAATAGAAAGATGTTTCTATGCTTTGATAGATTTTTGTTAGTGTGAAATTACATTTTAACCCTTGATCGTCTTCCACTTCATCTTTCTATATAATAGAAATTCATCTTTTTATATTGAAAGATGCTTCTAGAATTATTTTTTTTGCTTATCTTTCTTGGTAGACTATTGTTAGTTTTGTTAGCATGTGAAATTACTTTTTTATCCTTGGTCATTATTGATTTTATATTTCCATGAAATAAAATAATAGAAAGATGTTTCTAGAAATATTTCTTTTTCCGACTATATTTCATGGTAGATTTTAGTTAGTGTGAAATTACATTTTTACCATTGGTCGTCGTCCTCTACTTCATCTTTATATATAATAGAAATATATATATGTATACACACACACACACACACACATACACAAAAATAAACTTTTTATATATAGAATATTACATTTGTTTTTGGCAACGCCAATTTATTATTATATTTTTGGTATATATGGAGAATAAATATTCATTATATACATTTATTATATAGAAAGGTATTTTATAAAATAAAAGATATTTTGTTAAATATAGTAGACATACAAATATAATACAAATATAATTTATACGGAGTATAAGGAATTCTACCTAAAAATGGAAACAAAATTGAGCAAATCTTACAAGTTTGAGCCCAAATATTGAAATAATTTAAATTGCAACATGCAGACCATAAAGGTAAACAAGACATTTCAGAAAAATTCTACAAACCTTAATTTTATATTATTTCAGCTTATTCTTACTCCATCTCAGTCAAAATGTTAAGAGTTGTCGTCCCTCTCCTCTCGTCTCTCTTCTCCTCCAAATGATGAAGGAACAAGAACACCAAAACCCCAGAATCTCCAAAAATGTTGTCGTCTGAGTACTCGACTCTAGTCAAAGTATCCAGATAGGATTGACGAATCAGAGAGGCACCCTATGTTTGTACCCGCACCAGTACCGCGTCAAGACGGGTTCGGTGACAAAAACGAAGAATCCGCACAACATAGCTCATAGTCGCCTACTGACAACAAAGGCTCTTTGGTTCTCTATCAGGATACACGTGAGAAATATAAGAGAAAAATATAATTGAATTGTATCTCTACATTATTACATTGAGACCCTATTTATAGACACTACATTGAAAAATTATTCCAACTAGGACACTACATTACAATCTTTTTTTCCAAGTATGATTCTATATACTATTCTTATTTCTATTCCTATTCGAAGAGGAATAAACTACTATTCTTGTTCCAATTCCTATCCTAACACGATTTATACCTAGTTTACATCATTGGTCTTATTTGAGGAGGAATTATAACCCTTAGCTTAGCAAAATTGCTATCCCAAACCATTGGAAAAGCACAAATCAAATACAAAGTAACTGGAACTACTTCCATGTGTTCATACTTGCCACTTGCATAGGGTAGTTAGTAATACAAACTAAAGGTGAATGCTTTAGTTCCATTTTAAAAAACCAACTGTATTTAATCAAATATGTGCCCAGATACAATTGTATCAAAGACTTTTTGCATGCAGTCCACATAAATGTTACGGTTAAAAAAGAATAAGAAGCTGCGGGAAGTCTTTCTATGTTCTTAGGGGTCCGAAGAGGAAATTCCAAGGAAATTGACGATGCAAGCTGAAAGAAGATTGGAGGATATAGCAAAACAAATGAAAGGATAACTGAGAGATAAAAAGGAGGGAAACAAATAATAAGAGCATGAGATTCGAAAATGAAAGGATAACGGAGACATAAAAAGGATGGAAACAAATAATAGGAGAATGAGATTCGAAGATTAGAGTACAGATTCAGAACAATGGCAATAAAGGGAAAAGATCCTTTATGGGAGTAATGTACAATGATGGATTTGGTTTGATCTTGTGTTCACTAATGTTGGCCATGAGTGATACCCCAATACATGTTCTTAGTGGCACTTGGATTTCTTTGTTGTTCTCTTTTTTTGATAATGTAAGTAAACTTGATTGAAGCAAGTGACAAGGAGATAATGCAAAATAGGAAATTACAGAATTACAAAATTCTCCAGGAGACATTACGAACAGTCATCTCCATGAGTCTACAAAAGGCATCTGGGTTAAATATTTGAGACAAAAAACTATTACAAAATTCTCCAGGAGACATTACGAACAGTCATCTCCATGAGTCTACAAAAGGCATCTGGGTTAAATATTTGAGGCAAAAAACTAACAAGCTTTCCTTTCTTGGCTTTTGGAAAAAAACAGTTTGCAAAAGAACAGAAATTTTTTTTAAAAAAAAAAAACTTTTATTTTGGTTATAAGTTGTACATTGAGAATCAGCAGCAAGAAGATTCTGTCACGCGAATTGTGTAAGGAGCCTAGAAAGTTAATCATGGCAGTTATATAGACAACAGGCGAAAAATGAGCTGTACACATCTGTCTAAACACTAATGAGAGTCACCCAATATTTTTACTCATAGGAGCTATAGCTAACCGGCCTAGTAGAGGTGCGCACAGAACCGGCTTGGACACCACAATCCAAAATAAATTAAACCAAACGTCACTTTACTGACTTACTCTAATAAAATTATTAAAAACATAAATCACAAATCAGGGCGGGCATCAAACAACATATCAAATTGCCAGCTAGTGCTTAATCCCTTGCACTACTTGGTTACCCACGCCTTCCCCCGCCATGACTCTGTTATTCAGGCTGAAGGACAAAAGAGACAATACTGAGGTAGGATATTTCATCAAAATCGACTCAGAGATGCACAATGTATTAGACTTGTAAAAGTGATGTGCGATTCCAGTCAATCAACCAAACCTCAACGCAAACTCACAACTAATTGGTGCAAGTTGTATGAACCCTCTATGTCAATTCCATACTTCTCGCGTGAATCCATTCCAATACTAGTAATTAATTCATTCTTAAAGCTTAATTAAGGATTCACTGAAACCAACAGTTTCATAAATCTCACACAAAAAGATTCTGTCAAGTGAATTGTGTAATGAGCCTAGAACGTCAATTATGGCATCTATATCAATGAAAAGGAAAATAATTTGGCAGAACTTTTTCGTGTTTCGACAAAACTGGGTCAAAATCCGAGTACAGACAAAAAGGTGAAAAGTAATCTTACACAGCTGTCAACACACTAATGAGTCGCCCAATATCTTTTCTCACAGGAGGTAGTAGCTACTAACCGGTTTAGTAAGGTGCGCCAAACAGGCTTGGACGACAGCAGGATCCAAAAAAGTTAAAACAAATGTAACTCTACTGACTTACTTTAATAAAATTATTTCAAATTATCAGAAGAAGAAAACATAAATCAAAAATCAGGGCATCAATCAAACATATCAAATTGCCACCTAGTGGTTAATCCCTTGTGCTACTTTGGTTACCCACCCCTTTCCCCGCCATGACATGGTTAATCAAGCAGATGGACAAAAGACACAATACTGAAGAAGGATGCTTCACCAAAATTGACTCTTAGATGCACAATGTATTAGATTTGTCATAGTGACGTGTGATAACTACCATAGATGTGCGGTTCCTTAATTTACAACCAAACTCAATACAAACTAGTTGGTGCAAGTTGTATGAATCCTCTATTCCAATCCCATTATTTTTGGGCACATACCATTTCAATACTGGTAACACTCCATTCTTAAAGCTTAATTAAGGATTCTCTTATACTTATCTTCTACTGCTTACTTCCAGAGTTGCTGACAGTGAAATAAATTTTATCCAGGAAAAATGCATAACAAGATACTCGAAAACAATACCTGAAAATATCACCTCGGTCAAGCATGAATACTGCAGGAGCATCCGAAGGCTCATCCTCAACCACCACAATCTTTCCAAGCTTCCACCTTTCCCCTTCTTCCCACATATCCCCAAGCTCCCTCCACTTACCACCATTCTTCATCTCCATCACTAACACATCCCTGTAATATTGATCCACAGGAAACACACCTGAGACTGTCCTTGACTCGCCATATCCACCCATCACCCAAAATTCCCTCTCCTCACCATTCCCAACAAAGAACCCAACACACCCTGCTCTAAACCTAGGTAACCCATCCAACGGAACCCACTCATCTTTCCCAATATCATACATCTCCACTGAGCTCATCCTACTACCAGCCGCCCCAAACATAGTATGCCGTGACCCACCACCCGCCACTAGAATCTTATCCAAATTGGGTGCCGCAGCACATGCGAAACTCCCCCTAGGGTTAATCATAGACGATAATGTCTCCCACGAGAAATTCACAAAATCAAACCGAAACGCAGAGGATGATGGAGATGGACAATCAAGAGGGAAAGAGCGTGTATCAAAAAGCGACCCACCTAACACATACAAATGAGGGCCAATACAAATCGAAGTGAAATTACAAAGCCCATACACATGGGGGTTACAGGGCATAGGTGGGAGTGGAGACCACGCAAGATTACTGGGGTCAAAGAGATAAGGCGAAGCAATCAAGGGATCTTGTGGGAATACACAGAGAAGAGGAGATAGAGTAGATGGTGGGAGATGCTTCTGCCGCAGAGAAATGATGGTTTTGGAAGAGTAGAAAGCCTTCCATGATTTACAAACGGATTTGAGACGTGAATGATGAGAGTAAGGAACAAAAACCAGTATAATCTCAGCTAAATCGTTTGGAAGACCAGGGATTATGGTTTGGTTTAGGGTTTGTAGTTGAGATTCTTGATTTGTAACGGTTGGAGAAAGAGGAGGAGCCATGGCTCAATCTGACTGAAGCCCAATTGTTTATGTACAGAGCGAATCGGGGCGATATAGAGAGGATTGAGAATTCCGCCCCTCTTCAACACACTGTTTTCTGCTATGTCATCAATGGCGGTTGGGGCAATTGAAGCAAACAGAGATACTCGCTGACTCACTATCGCTTAGAGTTTGCTTTTTACAACTTTTTGACTTGGAAAACATTATAAAAATGCACACACAAACTTCTAATTTAGATGACTCGTTCTAGTATAAATATATTTATATTATATATTGATAAAAAAAAAAAAAGGCAAATATGCATTTATTTGTTAGATGATATCATTTTAAAAAAAAATAAAGAGTGTAACCATTCTACATCACAAAATTAAAAAATATATTTGTCCATTTTTCAAAGTAAAATTATTTCTAATCTATTGCTAGTAGCCTGCAATTAACAAAAGGAGATATTAGATAAATAAAATTTTTTGCTCAAATATTATTAATTATTCAAAATGATCCTTCAACTCATTTTATTTCACTCGAATTGCACTTTGCCGCTTCATCTAATTTTATTATGTGCGAAGTGCATTGCCATGTTACTTGTTGCTTCTTTTTCTCTTATTTTCTTTCTTTCTTTACTTTTTTTTGTTGTATTGTATTTTATTTCTTTTATTATGTTTTGTGCATTTCAACTTGTAATACTACAATTTTTCACATTTGACATATATGTACACGAAAGTTAAATATATTTTTCAAATTTAGAATCAATCATTATTACGTATTTATATTGGGTAAAAAGTTAAGTTGTTGAGGAAGATGATTTGTTACAATGTATAAATATCATATAAATAGCATACATGAATATATATACATCTCATATATATATATATATGTATATATATATAACATCGATACGTTTGAGACGAGGGATACCAGGAGACAACCTCTCTACTTCTATGAGGTAGTGATAAGATCTGCGTACATTTTATCCTTCACAAACCTCACTTATGGGATTCTACTGGGTATATTGTTATTGTATTGATGTGTTATATATTCATATGATCATTTTGTTGAAAAAATATTTTGTTGCCTGGACGATTTTCTTCATTGCTAATCCATTGTTAGATAGATGAAGCAACAATGCATGTTTGCTACTTAACAATAAATATTGTCCGACGTTAAATTTTTTTTTTTTTTGGGGGGGGGGGGGGGGGGGGTGGGGTGACTATTGGATCAATCTCTACAAGTTAATTTATATATTAAATTTGTTTCAATTGTAAAGTATGCATTAATTATATAATTACTATTGTATTCAAATACTGTATTATTAAAACTGACATACATAGTATTCTATATACATAGAACACAAAATAAAAATATACGAGCATTAAGTATGTGTATAAAATATAAAATTCCTCACATAGTTGGTAATTCTTACATAACAATTTATGTATGATCGTTTACCTAAATTATAATAATCTACGCATTATTACTATACTCTTAATAATTATATTCATATAATTATTTATTACGTAAACAATTTTCTTATCATAATACATATAGATTAAACTGTTACAACTTCTTCTGTTATAATATATTGACTACTTCCTTTCAATATAATATAAGGATAGTCTCATGCGAAAGGGATAAGGGAATATGTATTGTATTGTGATTTGCATGTATATTTACTGAATAATGAAAGAGTGGGCCGGGTAGAAAGGGATTTGGGCCAAGATTTGATCCAAAAATGGACCTAAAATCAGACCCAAATGGTCTGAAACAAGGTTCAAAGGGGAGGTGATTTTAATTATAAATTTAGCCATTTAAAATTACAATTGAGGCTAAATTAGGATTAAATGTAGCCAAATTGAACTAATTAATTAATTCAGTCACAAAATAAATTAATATAAATCAATTAAAGAGCTTCTTAAGATTATCAAAGCGAAATAATAAAGTTAATTACTAACTAATTCACTAAAAAAATTGTAATTAAATTAAGATAAAAAAAATCTTTTGAAATGATTTTTGAATAATTATGAAAAACATAATAGTTAAATACGTAATTATGTATACATAAGAATGTGAGAAAATATGTATATAATACACACACACATGTGTGTGTATATATAATTTAATAATTAAAAGCTTAATGCTAAAGATGACTTAAAATACTTTTTGAATTTTTCAAATATAGTTATTTCAAATTGTTAAAAATTTCAAAAAGATCGATAATTAATTTATAATGAGGATGGTAAAAATTGAACGTCAACAATTGATATTAATTCTGAATCTAGGCAGCAATTGTCTAGAGTTACTTCCACCACTACTGATAGAAAATTGATCATTTTTCCTATTTCTTTGTGAATCAATGTTTTAAAATTTAAAATAATAGAAAAAATAAGAAGGATAAATATAACAAAAATAATATAATAATATAGTAAATAAACATATAAAAAGAATAAAGTTGGAACGAACTGCGTAAAAGCAAACGTATAATTAAAAATAAAAAATTTAATTGTGAGATGTCAATTAAAGCTTGCGACAAAAAATCTCTGAACTCTAATTAACCAATAGCACCATAATAAAATTTATAATAAATAAGAGAGATTGAGAATTGAGAGAATTCATAAGATATTAAGAGACTAATTTTTGAATTTGTGAGAAAAATGAAAAAAAGGAGGTATATTTATTAGGGGTGGGCCAAAAAATAAAAAAAAATTGAATTGAACCGAACTAATTCGAATTTTTGGTGTCAATTTTTCGATTTTTTTTTTTTGAAACTTTGGTTCTTCAGTTCGGT
>DF359270.1:37254-62611 GCA_000787875.1 Solanum virginianum | reverse complement strand
GTAGCTCCTTGAAGTTGATCAAAAAGGTCATCAATCCTTGGTAGAGGGTACTTGTTATTTATGGTGACTCTATTAAGTTGCTGGTAATCAATGCACATTTTAAGAGAACCATTCTTTTTCTTCACAAATAATACCGGTGCACCCCAAGGTGACTTACCAGGCCTTATAAAACCCTTTTCTAACAAATCTCTCAATTGTTCCTTTAACTCCATCAATTCTAGTAGGACCACATAGTAAGGGGGAATAGAAATGAGTTGTACATTGGGAAGAAGGTATGGTTCTCAATCTAGCTTCAAGTCTCCATCTACATTCTTCTTCAAGGGTTTTCAACCTTTGAACTCAAGGATGGGTTAATAAGGGAATTGGAATTTCACCTACTGTTCTATAATAAATAGAAGAATGATATGCATGCAACCAACCCATCCTAAGAATGACATCAAAAACCACCATATCTAGTTCAACCAAGTCACAAGACAAGACTTTATGCAATATGAAGACAGGACAATTTCTATTGACTCTTTTACAACAATGGACTCACCAACAGGGGTTAACATTTCATAAGGTTCACACAACAATTAGGGACTAAAATGAAGCCTTTTGGTAACAACAGGAGTAATAAAAGAAATAGTGGCACTTGAGTTTATCAATTCATACACATCAAAATCAAAAACCTTTTAACATACTGGTGACGACATCAGACACGTCATCCACCCCTTGTCTTTCTTGAAGAGCATAGAACCTATTTTTCCTTGGAGCACCCAATTGTTGGCATCCTTTTACCCTTAGACCTACATTAGCACCTTAGCCTTCTGGACGATCATCTCTACCTTTGTTTTCAGCATGAGGACAATCGACCACCTTATCATCCACTTCTCCACAACTATACTAAGCATTAGAGTTTCTATAAAATAGGCCATTATAATTTCTACCACATCTTTGGACTCATGGATTATCATTAGCAAATCTCCTATTAGCAGCATTGGAAGATCCTTCGTCGTGGAACTTGTAGCCTTGAGGAAATTGACCAGCCTTGGAACCTTGGAGAGCACTTTAAAAATGAGCCTTCTTGGACTCACCACTTCTTCTCTCTCTAGGCTTTTCCCCCTCTAGTTGCTCAGCATAAGTCATGACCTAAGACAAGTCCATATCACCTACTAGAATGGTGGTACGGCACTCCTTATTAACAAAGTCGGACACTCTCAACAAAAATTTATTCATCCTTGATCTAGGTTCGATAACTAATTGTGGGCAACACTTTGAGAGCTTTTTAAACTTGAGGGTATACTCCCTAACTCTCATGGAAGCTTGCTTAAGGTTCATAAACTCTATTATTTTAGCCTGCCTTAGCTCGATAGGAAAGAACGAATTGAGGAATGCAGCTTTGAATTTCTCCCAACGAATAACATCATCATCTCTCCTCTCTAATTTCCATTGTGTAAACTAAATTTGAGCCACCCCTTTGAGTGGGAGGTCGCCAACTATTCCTATTCCTCTGAAATAACCTCATAATAGATAGCACTTGGTACACTTCATCCATGAACTCTTCAAGATCCTTATCCTCTTGGAGCTCTGGAACTCCAGTGGGTTCATTTTTGTGAAATCCCTCACCATAGAAGCTGGAGTGGGAGCATGAGGGGCTTGATCCCCTTGGTTAATTTGGTTGGTCATAGCATAAGCCAACATTGTAATAGCATCTTAAAACTCATCCTAGACTACCGCTCCTCCTTGAGAAACTTGAGGAGTGGGAGGGGCCAGTTGCTCCTCAGGTGTACGGGCTCTCCTTAGTCTCCTTCTTGGAATGGTATTATCTAGAAGTGTAAAGATCATTTGTTAGGGGAAAAGCTTTACATTCACATCTAAAGCACGATATAGACCATGAAGAAGTGAAATATTTTCTAAAATGCCTCATAGCCTGCCATTCATAGTTGTGGTGTGCTTAACAACCATGAATAAGACTCTAATTTGATGTGGTGTGTTGGATTTTGAGGACTATTAACAACATATTGCTCGGATACTTAGCTTTTCACAACCCAAGCATAGGGCCTAGATGTGACACGGTGAATAGGAACCCAAAGGGACCCAAATAAGCCTCTTAGCATATCAATCACAGATCCTTTGTTGCCAAAGCAAAGTAAACAATCAACATGAGATATATTAACAAGGGAAGTGGGACTAATGGTAATCTTGATATTAATAAAAGCATAAAGAGTCAAGTTCATAGAATAAGTATATCATAATATCCAATAGCACCTCTAACATGGAATAGATCGGAGGCCAAGACACATTCCTGGCTTACCCTCATACTAATAAGTGTTCAACATAATGATGTCTTAAAATAGCAAGAGTAAAAAAGATAGTGTCCTCAAACTTGAGGTTTCATCAAAGCTTATCTCTAAAGCTTCAACTAGCCACGTAGAGGGTGATCAAGAGGTGCTCCCATCGCTACATGATAATATCATGTAGGCATAGAGTATGCATTAGCACATTTGAATGTATTAAGTATGTGGGATGTAATGCAACAAAATGTAAGCCAATATAATCAAAATGCATAATCATAAGCAATAGATATATAGTCTCAATATGACATGCATGTTCAATGCTCTTAATAAAACATGCTTGCAAATGATTCAATTTGCATAATACATAATACATGTAAGGGAAGAGACCTTAACTGACATAGACTAATCGAGCTACTACATGGAATCCAAGGCATGTCACCCCCTTAGTAAGGTGATTGAGGCATGTTACCCCCTCAACAAGGTGATCGAGGCATATCACCCCCTCGATAAGGTGAGGTCTACTTGTCATGGTAGCCATACAATGAATAATTTGAGGCATTTCACTTTCTCGACAAGGTGTGGTATAACTAGATGGATCCACTGGAAAGCTATAAAAGAGATCATGCATAAACTATAGTGGCAAATAGTTTAGAGACTAAGACTTTAGACGAGGACCCCATGAGTTGAGCCCCCATCTTAAGCCTTAATCGATGCTAAGTCTATTCGTACAGAATACTTGATATAATCATACTTTAGTCATAATATGAATAACTTGTAAGAGACATGATAACACGACTTAGCTCATAAACATGTTTGACCTCTAATAGTGAGCCTAACTTGAACATGAGAATAGACAAGAATCATACATGATCCCTTGCTTTAACATGAATGGCTCACAAGAGGTAAAAATCCAAAAATAGGGCTTACCTTGATACTTGCAACATCATAGATACTTTTCATGAATTCAATACATACTTGAGAGCCCTTAATCATCATGAAGTCGATTGACTTGTAAATCATGAAATAGATCATCAATAACTTGAGAATTCTTGACTTGACATTTTATCAAACACATGATGGGTTCATGATACTTATTCAAAGTCATGCAATTTGAGGCTGAAATAAAACAAGAAATCTTAATGAAAATCAACCCACCAACATGTAGTGAAATCCATTACAAAAGTTCATGATAAAGCATAACTTCATAGCTCAAAACATGCATAGTCTTAGTCGACAAAGGTCAACTCATAGTGTAAGCTTAAAATAGATACTCATGTATAATCAATAATACTTTAATAAAAGCCTAACATAATTCATACTCATATTTCATAATAAGAGATACACATATGTAATACAATTTGAAATCAAGCAATTTTTATAAAAAAGGAAATTAGGCTCCATAGGTGAAAAGACCCAATGGATGAAACCCATATACCTCAAACTTGGGCTTTCTTGAAATAAGGTTGAAGGAAACTTAGAGCTTGAAGTGAATCTTTGAGTTCCAAAGTGAAGCTTGAAAGCCTTGAATTTGGAATGAGATATTGGGTTAACTCTTGGAGAGGTTTTTATGAGGGTTTTGAGTGATATAAAGTTGAAAATGGCTAAATATGAGTGTTTTTACACACAAGTGGGCAAGGGAATATGACCTAATGCCCTTGGTCGACACAGAAAAATTAAGGAAAAATTTGTACTTATCCGTGTTTGGTTCACGATGTGGACCAAACACAAAGGAAAAAATTGTACTGCTCTGCGGCCAGGGCGCAGGTGCTCTCTGGAAATCAGAAATTAGTGAAATTTACTTTTCACTACGGTTCCTCTAAAATCTGGGTTATATCCATTTCCCACTCAATTTTGCCCCTGATCGAGAATATTAAGTCAAAATTTTCATATCATGAACGAATTTTGAGTTATATGGAAATTATCATTATGGGCATTCTGGAGAACATTTTTGGGGCATTTTACACATTTAAGAAGAGCCATTCGTGTTCATGAACAAGGGGTAGTGGTTAATGCCTCCACATTTGCGGGGTTCGATCCATATTTGCGGAGAGGGGCGATGAGGTCTGTATATGCATGTTCTGCGGTCATGAACATCATACACCTCAAGATTGCACTAGCTATAAAATTCTTATTGTAAGTCTACTTTTGATGATCCAAAGCTCCATATGACTTGGAATTCCTCCAAGAACTTCTTGGTAAAGTTGGTTTCGAGATTTGACACGTAACTTGAGGTAAATATTTTATTTTAGCTATTGGTGCTTTCATTTCTATTGAAAACTTTGTTAATATTATAACTCAAGTTTGGTAAAATTGAATAAAATTTTAGCCTAAAAGGTTCTACGTTCTATGAGGAACCCGATGGTTAAGTGGGTGTTGGTTGTAGTTGTTTGGGTGTCTAGAATTTAGATTGAAAAATATTTTAAAAGGATTTTGCCCTGGTAAATTCTTTAACTTCATTTTTGGACTTTTTTCAATCTTTTAGGGCATGTTTTGGGTCAAATCTTTTTTATTGTGGGCTTGGAATATCGTGAGGGTTGTTTTTGGGACTTTTTGTTCGGGATTTCAGGCATGAGGCCCATTGTTTTTCCATTTTAGATCCATTTTGCTTAATTTTGCTTGTTTGTTAAGATAATACAGCTAAACTAATCGTGTTGACACTGTGAATAATATTTTAGCAGCTGACTAGCTTTGGGAGACCATCAAAAAGGGGAAGGCACGACTAGACTAATTCAGAGTTGGGGCAGTATTTTTCTAGTAGGATAAGCTTTTCTTAAACCTTAGATTGAGTGGAGTCATTTACATGATGAGCCTAAAACGTATATGAGATGGTAGTGGTACTTGGTATGTGTAGTATATACTACTATGAGATAATACTCTATGTTGTTAGCTGTAAATGCTATAAATCTGATGCTTTCTGGTAATAGTGACCTGTAGGGAGACCTGGTAAGGGCCATGTATTGGCTGATGTTATGGAATAGGTGCATATTCTGATCTAACCCTTGTTTATGGGAGTATGTTGCCTAATATTATGAGGTATAATGATTATGAGGCTACTAGTTGAATACTTATCATGTCATGAATTATTTTGATCGAATTGATTCCATTCAGCCTAGCTAGTGTAGTTACTTGCGAGATACCTGTCGTTGTTGAGTTTTACTCCTATTATCTGTGTGGGGCTGGACTATAGCCAGTCTTAGGTCCGGTAGGTCGGGCTTACATAGATTTCTATGGCATACACTCTGTCACACTGATGTTAGTTGGTACTCTTAGTTATCTACATACCCTAAGAATTAGTTTTTATTGTGATTTCGGAGAAATAATATAACTGGGGGAATCCACATCCTTTTAGGCTAGAAAGAGGGAGATTTTCTGATGCTACGCAATGAGATCTAGACAACACACACTATAATACAAGTCTTCGATAGCCACATTCGAGTGTTTGAGACCTCAGGTGATGGGCCCTACGGTCCTATTATCCAATTTTCATGTCCAAGTATTTGAGACTGGGGTGCCGATTCTAAAGGGTTCTGAGAACTTGCCATTACTTTTGGGTCGGGAACCCCATTGATATTATGTGGGTCTAGGCCTTATGATTGAGATTCTGTGGGGTAAGGCCTCATGATTGATACTCTAATATTGAGACACTATTGATTGTGTCAGGGGGATTCTTTCTACCATTGTGTATATGTCCCACCATTACATTTATGGTTAGACCACTTAGCCCTAGCTGATTGCACGATCGGAGGCTAGGTCAGAAGACCAAGGTGTTTGAGTCTTTGGGTAACATTAGGGGTTTGAGTCCTTATGTGGTACCAGCTGTGGATGGGTCAAGGACCCGATTCTTGTTGTGATGCTAAAGGTCGAGGCCCTAATTAGTTACCCATAGATCCTCTTACCTTTTCATATCCTGATTGTGCATGGATGTACCCTCTAGGCTTATTGGGGCTCAAGGGGCATTCAAGCTTAGACATTAGGGCCTTACACCCACATAGACCAGACCCTTAACCTTATGATATGGAAAGCTGGGCTTTGTGATTGTTGTGTGGGGTTTCATTGATTTATCTTTCAGTAATGTTGTGCGTGGTGTACCTCCAAGTTTCATAGGGACTTGATTGGCATACAAACATAGATATTAAGGCCTTGCAGTTGTGTACAACACTATGCCTCTAGTTCAGTGACTACTGTGATATAGTTCACTTAATTTTGTCAGATAGGGTGTTTTCGCTTTGCCCTGATTGGTTCAGTTAAGGGTATGGGGTGATTTACTGGTTCTAGTACTTTTAGATATATTTGAGCTTCCTGATGCATTTATTTCACTCAATTATCTAATGATGCCTACTGGGTGGCTTATTATTGTGCTCACCTCTACTTTTGCATCATCTCATGGTACATGTCTAGATAGCAGTTAGTGGCACTACATTTTGGAATTTGAGAGCATAGGAGACTTCATTTGGTGAGCACAGGCAGCTTTGGTTTTATCACAGTCTCCTTCCTTTTGATGGCCGTCTTTCATTATTAGACTTTTGCCATGTATAGTTAAACTATGCATTTTCTAGGAGCACTTTTGGGTTGTGTATATGTATCTTATATTGTGTTTTTGGCTATATGTATCCTTTGTTTACCTATAGCTGGCTTCAAGGTTCTGGGTATATTCTATCATATGTTATTACTATGTTGATATTGACTTGACTAGATGCTAGGACAAGTACCCTTGGGTTTGATTTTTGGCTTGTCGTGACAAGTTGGTATGAGAGCCAAAGGTTCACCGGTCTCTATTGTATAGAATGACCATTTAGTAGTGTCTTATGTTTGGGTGCGGATATGTTCATGGCTTATCCCCAAGAATTTACCAGATGTTTAGGAGCCTTCTTGGGTTGTTGATTCTTGTTGTGCGTCTTGTCAATTGATCTGTCAATTTCTAAGAATCTGACCTTATCTGATATTGCAGATATAATGCGTGGAGGACTAAGAAGAGGTAGGGGATAAGGCTGAGGTAGGCTTACGCCGTCAGTCTTTGATAGGGAGTAGCCACCCGAGCCCAAGGAGCAGATGGCGGAAGCGCCAACTCCACTACAGCTAGAGACTCTAGCTCCCCCAGTTGCTTTTACAACATCCCTAGGGTTATAGTCGGCTCTTGGAAAGATCCTGGCTGCTCTTAGAGCCCTACAATAGGGTTTGGCGCTAGCTCCAGCTCCTCCAATTTAGGCACTAGTGGAGCCTGTAGTTTCTGAGGTCCTGGCTCAATCAATGGGAGCAGTGTAGTTCCAGGACTAGTGGCCACTTGGATACTTGTTAAGGTTGGCTCCACCATGGTTTTCATGAGCTGCAGGGGAGGATGCATAGGAGTTCTTGATTGCGTGTATGGAGCGACTACCGGCCCTGCTATTGCTGGACTCTCGGGGTGTTGAGTTCACTACTTATTAGCTTGATGGTCTCATTAGACAATAGTGGCAGACTTGTTAGGATACAAGGTCAGTAGATACTGCACTATTTACTTGGGTGGAGCTGATAGAGGCTTTTATGACCAAATTTGTGCCCAAGAGTTTCAGAGATTATTGCCAAGATCATTTTAGGGTAATTGACTAGTGGTCGATGTTCGTGCCCCAGTATGAGATAAGATTTTAAGAGCTCTCTTGGTATGCTTTAGCTATTTTTACTTTTGAAGAGGAGTAGATTCACTATTTTGCGCAAGGGCTGAGGCCCTAGCTAAGGATGGGGACATATGCACTGATGACTCCAGGACGTTCATTTCTGGACATAGTTGTTCATTCTCGCTCTTTATAGCAAATTAGTTGTGAGGCCCAAGGGGTCAACAACAAGAGATCTAGACGAGAAACATAGTTCAGTGGTTCCTAGATGGGATTCTGAGTGCCAAGGGATAGGCCTCTGAAGAGAGGTCAATAGGAGCAGACCAGCCGACCATACTAGGCATCACTATAGACTTCTAAAGGTGGTCATTAGGGCCTAAGCACTTCTAGAAAGGGTGGTTCCTCTTACCCTATTGGGCGCAAATAGAGGGAGCATGACTTAACTTTTTTAAGGCCACTTAGGACATCCTTAGCAAGTATTCAGGTTTCTAGGGCTGCTGGATCAAGTCAATACGACTATGGCAGTAGAGAAAGGGATGTATCAAGTTTTTTTTGTTGTGGGGCACCTGATCATTTGCTTAAAGACAGTCCAGAGTAGTGGGAAGCACTTATCGCCCCATAACCAGCCAGGGCTGCTCTGACACTAAGTGGTAGCGGCAGAGGTCAAGACTATGGTCACTGGAAAGATAATTACAGGGACCAACAAGGTTATTAGTAGGGTACCAGAGAGCCCTCTAGAGGAGGAACTGATATTCGAGGAAGAGGTCACTTGGGTTACTTTTATGTCATACCAATATGGGCTGAGGTCGAACCTTCTGATGAGGCCATCACAAATATAATTACTGTATGCCAGCAGCCAACCTCTGCCTTATTTGACCCAAGTTCAAAATTTTATTACGTTTCTATGTATTATGTTGCTCACCTAGGTGTGATTTCTAAGCCACTTTACTCTTGGGTTAGGATATCGACCCAGTGGGGGTTTCACTTATGGTAGATGGAGTTTGCAGAGGTTGTGTGATCACTCTTTAGGGTTTTGATACTTGTGTTGACTTGATACTGCTTGATATGTTAGACTTCGACTTTGTTTTGGGCATGGATTGGTTGGCTCCACAACATGTTATATTAGATTGTAATGCAAAGACTGTCACCTTGGCAAAATTAAGGATACCTCTAGAAATTTGGTAGGGGTTCATGAGTCAAGTTTCGATAGGTATTATATCATATGTTCATGCGTAGAGATATATATTTGGTGGGGTGTTTAGCTTATTTGATATTGGAAGGGTGTTCAGGTTATTTGTCCCATGTGCGTGATTTGATAGCTGAGACTTCTTTTGTGGAGTCTGTACCGATTGTATGTGAGTTCCCTAATGTGTTTTCGGCAGATTTGCCTAGGTTTTTGCTTGCACGGTAGATTGATTTTTCTATAGAGGTTGAACTGGGTACTAAGCCCATGTTTATTCCTTCGTACCAGATGGCTCCTACAAAACTTGAGGAGCCCATTCATAGCTTCAAGGTTTGCTATATTTGGGGTTCATTCGACCGAGTGTTTCTCCTTGGGGAGCTCCTGTCTTGTTTGTGACAAAGAACAGATGAAACTCTTCGAACGTGTATTGGCTGTCGAAAGCTGAATAAGGTGATGGTGAAGAACCATTATCCTCTTTCGCGTGTTGATACTTTTTCTGATCAATTGTAAGGGGCCTCAGTGTTTTCTATGGTTGATATGAGATCTAGGTATCATCAATTCAGAATCCGGGCAAATGATATTCAGAAGACTGCTTTACGGACTCATTATGGGCACTATAAGTTCCTAGTCATAGCTTTTGGGCTGACTAATGCCCCTGTAATATTTATGGATCTGGTGAGTTAGGTATTTTGGTCATATCTGGACTATTTTATTGTTGCATTTATCGATGATATTCTTGTATATTCGTCGAGGCAAGAGCACCGTGCCCAGTGGTGTCGCCCAAGCTATACCTTCTTTTTGAATGTTAAACTAGTTATTGTCAAGATATATAACTTAACCAAGGTTGGGGTCGAACCAACAGGGGATATGGTAGACTTAGAGTAATTTTAAGCAATTTGAGTTGATTATCCTACTTATCTCCCAATGGGGGGGTGGGGGGGTTTGTAAAACTATAGAAAGAAATCCTAAACTAAGACAAGTGTGTGAAGTTAGTATGAAGAGTAACTAGAGTATTGTGTTCCCCATGATTCGCTAACTTGGTATTACCAAATAATCAAATTCTTTTCTAGTAAGTGGCATGCTGAATGGTAAGTTAAGTTTACCAAACCCTTTGATCTAGGCGAGAGGTAAATTTCACTATGTAATTTAATCCATCCCCACAGTGTGACATTACTAACCCTTACCTATTGTTCCAGTACAACCTCCTCTTGATCCAGTTTGGTTGATTGGATGAGAAACATCAATCAAATCCTATTAATTGATAGCATGTTCTATCCATTACTTAATCCATTCAGTAACACTAGGTGAGTTCCAATGTTAGCCACCATTATAAAGCAATCAAAGAGAAGAGAATGAATTAGTACATGTACGCACATTTTTCAAGAATTATGAATTATCCGGATTTACCTTGTTAGTTCTTCATGGTTCCCACAATCTCAGTTGTGGATTTAGCTACTCATTATCATTGTAGATGCTAGAATTGTAATATTTAATAGCATAATTAAGCACTTACAAGAATAGAATTAAGAACAAGAAATTCAATCTCTTCAACGACAATCATAAGTATGAATCAAGAGCACAAAACATAAAATATTTTATTTTTCATGTGTTTCACAATGTTTCTCACTTTTTCTTCTGACTATCTACTGTCTCGTACGAAAGATAACCTAAAAAACTTATTTATAAAATTTAAAATGCAAAGTCAAATAAAAATAAGGCAACTGGGTCAGCAAGAACTATGAACATCTTTATGGGCCATATATTCTACAGACCATAATCGGGGGTTCGTGGAATCCATAAGCAAATTTGGGGTCAACTTCTACGTGACCTACCTATGGGTCATATAAAGTTCTATTGCCCGTGGATTTTGTTTGATGACTTTTTAACAACTCTTCGCTTTTTGATCCTTAAGTACGATACCAATCTACGACTTATCTAATGTTTTATAGCTCATCTGCATATTGGTAGATTCAACATCAGAAAATCTCTCCTTTATTGGATTTTTCTACAAAACCTATTCTACAGCCCATGGAAATTTTCACGGCCCCACAAAGAGTGTCATAGAACAGCAAGCACTTCAATTTCTGCACACTTACCCCAAAAATCATGCCAATACCATAATCTAATAAAAGAAACATAAAAATACATCTAATCTACTAACATCACTCTGAGAATACACAAAATTCTAAGTTTTAAGTATCAAAAGTGTTGTATTTTGATAGCACATCAACACTTTAACTTAAAATTAGTGTTTGTCCACAAGTAACGGACTTAATCTACATAAGTAGTATAGTAACATGCAGACCTCAACCTAATGACACACATCATCTAAAAGTCAAGAACAGATAATCACACCACTCATAAAAGCATATCAGATAGCTATCAAGTAGAGCAATGCAAATCAATATATGTGACAGTGCAACTATGACAAGCAAGGCAATCATCAGTAAGCAACAATCACTGAATTAATCAAGCACTAATAATGCAATGCAAGTTGCCCTTATAGAAAGAAGTCCCATATCTCACTTCTGATGATATTTTTATATTTAATGCTTAGGACATACATAATTTCACACACACTCATAAAAGATATTCAAGTACCATGCTTAATACCATATTCTTGCCCCTTTTCTCATGAGTGTGGCCTTCGACTATTTGAATTAGAATCACTTAAAGACATTATTGGCTTGTAATGTAGGATCAGTGGTTTTGGTATGATGTTTTTGGAACATAATAACTAAAGACCCTCCTTGATACATTTTTCTACACTTTTGTCCTACCAACACTATCATTTTTTGCTTCATTTTTCCCTTCTCCTATTTCAAGCTTTTCTGAGTGCCTTGGTCTCATTTTTAGCTCATTGCCTTTAGTTTTCACATGATGTTTATTTTTAGCTCTTTGATTAGACATCTACTCATTTTTCTTGCACTAGGAATATATTTTTATCCTCTTTTCCATGTATCACAAACTTTCACCTCATTTTGTGTGTTTACCCTTACACCAGCCACCCTCAACTTAGGCTTTTACCTTGAGTCGAGGTGCACATTATCCAACCTATGAACCAAGGCCACTTTTGGTAGCCACCCTCAACTTAAGCTTTTTGCCTTAGTCCAGGTGCTCAATATTCAAGGAAGGGCCAGTGCCAATTTCAAGATTTTACATTTAATAAAGCTAGGCAACTTAGGTTTTTACAAAGAAAAGGGTACATGCAAACATTAGGATCAAGGGATACATTATATATTAGATTGGTTATTTAGGCTAAGTGGACTAATATGAATAATGGCCTAAGATAGTTTCCTAACCAATTAACCTATAGTTTAAGTCAAAGTAATAGGGCAAGTTATGAATTGAAGCACAACATAAGGATTTAGCAAAGAAACCTCTCACACACGCCACTGATTACACTATTAACAAAGTCTCTCAGATCAACCTTTTAATCATAATTTATCCTCACTTATCAAAACAAGCACTGTCAAGCAAACATCAATAGGTTGCTATCAAAACTAACTAACATGAAATTTTGTGGGTATTATTTTTCACAAAAAAATAAACATATGCCATAGACACCAGTACTACATGCAACTAATACTACCTACACATCCTAAACATATTGGTTCATCAGAAAGTAAATATCTTTACGAAAAAAGAACACAAGCAAGAAAACCACTCGGATTCAAAATTTGGGGTAGTTATAGGCCAAGATTACTAAGACTTCACAAAGGCCTGGAATTGACCACACCCTATCAAAAAAAAATTGCATTTTCCTCAATGCACAAAGTATAAAAATAAAGCATAGGGGTCAGAAAAGAGACATATCTGGGTACCTAAGCACCAATATCTGGCTAATTCCAGAAACCCTTGACCTATCTGGTGGCCTCCTCAGTAGTAGGAACTTGTCTAGAGGTGCCAGCAGCCCTCACTCTCTCTAGCTCACGATCCTACCATATTTTATTTTCTTGTATCAAGCGTATCCTAGCAACCTCATGTCTCTGCTCCTCTGTCAAACCAACCTGCAATCTCACTATATCTGGATCATTAGTATGAGGCCTCTTCCCAAAATAAGTAAGTAATGTATCCTCTGGAGAAAATAAATCTACCACTGGCTTTATGGGGTCCACCTGTGGGAATGCAACCAGTACTGCCAATGCTGCTATCATATTGGCTTGGAGCAGCTGGATCTCTGTTTGAATAGCCATCATATCTATAAGTCATGTTGAGCTGAAGCTCTACTAAACACACCACTCAAATACATATTTGTGACTATCCACGAGCATAAGTCTCTCCTTAATTGTGGCCACCACGAATGCCTCTATCTAGATCTCAACCTCTGAAATGGCCTAGCGGACTTAGTTCCTAATCTACTGTGATAACTAAGTCAGCTTTGATTCAGTGCAGACCTTCCTCTATGCCTTGTACTAAAAAGAAGCCATTGGCACATAGACCATGCCAGTGAGTGATGTCGGTGGGGGCATAACTCTAGGGTAGAAGTAGTAGTGATGGGCCCCCTCTCCATATCAATCTCTGTCTATGGGGATCTTTCAGTAGTGGATGCAATAGTAGTGGTAGTGGATGAAGGCTCTGGCAGTGGCACTGCAGTGAATATCTCTAGTATCTAAGTAGCAGAGCATGGTGCTCACTGGAGGGCCACTAAATTATCATCACCCTATATGTGGCTGGTATCTAGGGTTTACTCAGCCTCCATCAATGAGTCTAAATGATGCAATATCTCAACCTTTGACTTTATATAGAGTCTATATATTAGGCATGGAAAGGGGATCAAGGTGGACCTCTTCATGGCTGCCTCATGTATTTGCTCCTCAGTAAGGTGGGCCCAGTCAATCTCATAGCCAACTAAAATGTTGGAAACCAATACTGCATGGTCTGAAGTTAGTGTATTATTTGCAAGAATAGGTCAAATTCCTGATCTTACCACAGCCCACAAAAATTTATCGATGAAGCTAAATAAGGCCTCCATAATAGGCTCTGATGAAATAGCTATCAACTAAGGGTCTGACCCTACTTTGCGATCTGATCAGCAACCCATCTCATCAAACAAGTCCTGCAGACTGAGTTTCATATCAGGGCCTTATCCTGAGTCTATGCGAATCTCTTATTAAACCCTGTTGTATATCTAGAGGTTAAGAACTCAAGTCCGAATAAAATTTTATGGATAGAAGTATCGGAGTTATACACTTGTCAACCCTTCACCCTAGTATATGTCGACCAAGCTTGATTGAGGGGCTTCTTCCCTTTGGGAAGAGAGTGGAGAATAATGGCAGCATATGATGTAAAGAACTCCTTAGCCATGGTCGGGGAGTACTTCCCTGACGGTCATTCCATCCACTGGAGCTTGTATGAGGTTATAGTATCCTCAAGGCCTAGGACTTTTTCTAATCCCGAGGTGATAATGTAGGTCTCCTCAAAATTCAAATGAGCTAGTTGACCATGCACGTTCTTCTGTATGCCCTCTCAGTTAATGGCTTGCATGCCCTCATTGTACCACCAACTAGATAGAACGTTTGGAGGTGAGGGTGATGCCTGAGGTGCTGAGGAGGACTCTATCTTTTACTTATCGGCAGATCCTGACTCAAACTAATATCTTGAAAGAGTCATCCAAATAGAGCTACTATGCTTGTAGCCTCCCTCTTCAGACCGGGGAGAGTAAATAATAATAGCCTGAGTTTGGGTCTGCTCGACATGTCAAGTGGCAATCCATGTCTATAGTTGCTCAACATTTGGGTTAAGCTAGACATTGAGCTCCTTTACTGATACACTAGCCTCAGAGGTGCCCTAATCCTCCTAGGGCTCATCTCATAGGCGTTGCTGAATGCCTCTAATCTCATCTCTCCTAGCTTTTAGAGCCATAGTACCTGAAATGCACACATTTAGAAAATAAGTTTAGCCCCACAAATAAAGGAATGAAAAACAAAAATATATTTGATCTGAGTACAACTGGTCCTACCAAAGCTCTGTTTTGGGTCATAGTGAAAACTAAAGGTCGTAAAAAGCCCTCATAGAAAATCGAATACATCAATTTTATCTATTGGAGTTGCATCTACAAGACTAGGTATGACTCATAGAATAAATCACGAGTTGTAGACTTAGAATACCTTGAACTATGAGCCTCTACAAGAATAGTGTAATGACCCTCCATGTCATTTTTGTGTGTTCATGATTATCTTATCTGTTTGAGTATGTGCATAGTGACCTTATGCCATTTCTGACTTAGCTTATTGTTATGGTTAGTATAGTTATTGAATGAACTATTTGAGAATTCTACAATTTTTTGAGTTAAATGAAAAATTATAACTCTAAAATGTGTTTTGCATAAAGTCCTAGTAAATAACCTCGGAGCAAAATACTAATGATTCTACCAGCTCCGGAATAGCCAAATTAGGCTAGGAGAGCATTCTATGCAAGTATATTGAGTTTTACAAATTTAGCCTCCAAAATGGATCAATAGTTGACTTTAGTCAACTTCCTTGGTAAACATGCCCAAATGGAAATTCTTACCGCACCGTTGTATCCGAAATTTCAACTTTGGTCTAGGAGATCCTTTCGTTTGGTTCCCGAGGTTTCCAGGTGCATTTTGTCCCTATGGTAGATTTTGATATTGGAAAGTGGGACCCATATTGGGACAAAATGACCTCTAGTGGAAGTTTAGCCTACACTATTGAGTTTGAAATACCACTTTCAATCAGATTTCATATATGGATTGCAATTTTTGACTCCAGATGAGGTCGAAGCACCAAAATTAGATCTGAGTAGTTGTTAAAAATTAAAAGGTAGAACAAACGTGAATAAATGAGGGACTACCATGTGGCAGTCAGTTCAAAAATTTAAATAAAATGAAAATCATGTATATAATCTAGAAAATTTCGAGAAAATCAAAAACCTTTGACGAACAATTTTCCAATAGTGATATCTCCTTCATTTTTTATCTGATTTCAACAATTCAAAAGGCTAACTTATGTATTTTTTTTTGAGAGGAACATTGTGGAAGTTGGAAACTGATTTTGGTATGTTGTCTGATGTAAAAATTGTTGTTTTGCGGTTGTATTTTGAATATATTTTGAAAATTTGACATACTATTTCTTATCCATTTTGAGTCCAATTTTGGTAAAATTTGGGTCTATTTTGTGTATTTTCCACTGCACATGTTGTGGTTATGCCGGGATAAATTAAAAGAACCCTATTTTTGTAACACCCCATGAAATTATCAAAATACCCCTAGAATAGAATCATGCGTATAACACATCTTCCTAAGATCCAATGGAAAATCCAAGACCAGATTTGCGATCAACATGAAAAATGGAGTGAGAAAAGGGTCTCGAGCCGATTTTAGAGCAATTGAGTCAAAATATAATATTTTTGTAATAATTCTAAAATAGTGTTGATGCGCACCCCATGCGTCATGCACCAGGTACGCACACTTACACTATATATTTTTTAAATTTTTTGACGTAAATTAGAAAGAATGAAATTTCACGAAAAACACATGTCTGCGCCCTAGGCCGACGTCAACATGGTGTTATGGTGTGAAATTTTATTCTTTTATTTCAGGAAGGGCACTTAGGTCATTCCCCATCCTATCTTAAGTCTAAAAAACATGTTTGAGGGTAGTTTTATTCAGATTAAGGGTTTCAATACCCATTTTTTTTATTCAACTTCTAAGAGAAGAACTTTGATGGAGAAAGCTTGAAGCCTTAAGTTGGGGATCAAATTATTGCAAGAACTTCCATCATTCTTCATTCGTGGTATGTAAGGCCAAACAAAAATAAGGGATTGTTCTCCCATGTGCCCCATAGAGTGAAGTTAGTTGATAGTTGAAGATGATGAGTCCTATATGTTAAATTCTATTGAAATTTTCACTTGTCTATGTATTTTCTTAAGTTGATGATCATCATAAACATGAATTATAGCTTAAATGACTTACTTGAAATATTATATAAAAACTATATGATTTTGTTGACTAGAGATTACAAGAATGAACTAAGGGGTGGATGTCTAGAGCCCTAATGATATATATGTGACTGTTGTTGCGTTTCTAGTCCTGAAGTGAGTATGTTGATGATAATGCTGATGATACTGATTCCTTTAGAGTCTTAAAAGGGTTGAGCATAATCTTAGAAGAAGTTCCTAATCCCTTGAGTTGATAGATGATGAGATGCATTGATGTCCTTTGTCCGAAAGAGACTGATTATAGGGTAATTCTTATATTTGATGACTTATGTGCATGTTGAGTCATAAAAGGAGTTTTGAGCACCGAAATGAGCAAGAGTAAGTCTCACTCATACTTATTAACTACATGGCAAGCCTAGGAGAGGATATAACCGTGAAAACGATTATTTTCTTAGTCCTACAAGTGGACTTGATAGTATTATGGATCCACCGGTAGAGACGTCCTCTACCCCAGTAATATATTGGATGGATTTCAATAACATCAGTTCGTTTTATCATCACTGGCTCATAGGTGATGGTGGTCAGTTAGAGAAACTCTAGATAGGTTTCATCTTTATAATACTCTAATGTTGATATGACGGTATGAGTCTTGATTATTGTTGATGCGATATTTCGTATTCCTTATTCTAAGGTAAGATGAGTACTTAATGAATTTATGTTATTCCCTGTTATTCTTTCTATATAGTTTACTTTCAATCTATTTTACATACCGTATATTCCACGTACTAACGACATTTGGTGCTGCATTATTTCATGATGCAGATTCAGTAGATAAAGAACTTCAATAGGTGATTCGTTGAGGTTCAACACCCCTATTTTCGATCATTGGTGAGTTATCCCTACATTTAGAGGATACCAGCTATTTTACTTTCCTATGATTTGACTTATTTCTTATTAGTTTGTGGTAACCATGAACTGTCATGTTACATTCTTAGATTGTAAAAGTAGAGACTTCATAGAAATAGAGATGATGGTTGATGTTGGGGTGTTTCACCTTTCTTTCTAAATTGACTTTTTTTTTTATAATTCTATCTTATGCTATAGACGTTGTTAACTAGTCTTGTGGCCTAGAGCCCTTATTCTTGATGTAGATGTGATGAGGTAGAGTAGCCCACTATTATTCATTATTAATTCTGATGTCTTTCGCTGATGTATTGATTGAGCGAATATGATGAGGCTAGGTGGTTTGCTTAGGTACTAGCAATAGTCTCTGAGTGCCAGTTATGTCTAGAGTACCTTCCCGAGACATGACAAACTTGGTATCAGAGCACAGAGCCCAAGTATCCTAGGGAGTCTATGAAGTCCTGTCTAGTAGAGTCTTGTTTATGGGTGTGTTGTGCACCACACTTTATAAGTAGGAAGCTATAGAACATTAGGAATGGTTACACTTCTTCTATATTATTAGATTGTGCGGTATAGTCTAACTTTATGAAAACTATTTTCTAATTTGTGTGTTACACACTTGTATATCATGCCTCCCAAATGTATTGCTGCCTAGAGAGATGCCTTAGCCCCAACTACTAAGGATGCCCCACCAGAGGCCTCTACTAAGACAAGGAGAAGGAGATGGGATCATCCTGTTAGGACTACTGAGGTTCCACAGGAGCCCCCTGCATAGCCACCAGCCGCCCCCACTTCAGAGGCAAAGTTTAGGGGAGCCATCACTATGCTCACGTAATAGTAGTCTCCCAAGGCAATAGTTGAGGTCCTCAGGCTAATATTCCAGCTCCTAGGAGTCTACAGCTACAACCAGGCTAAGGGACTTCTTCCGGATGAACCCACCATTTTATACTAGGTCAAAGGTTGATGAGGACCTATAGAACTTCATTGATGAGATGTGGAAGGTCTTGAGGGCCATGCATGCTAATGATATTAATGGGGTTGAGCTTTTCTCCTACCAGTTGAAAAATGTTGCAAATGTTTGGTACAACTAATGGGAGGACAGTCAAGGTGATAACTGTGCTAAGTGGGATGAGTTTGAGATAATGTTCCTTGACCACTTCTTTCCCAAGAGTTGAGGAAGGTGTTAAAACAAGAGGGGATGATCATTAAGGTGTGCAGTATCCAGTTTTTTCAGCTATCCAGATATGCTCCTGAGATGGTAAGACATGAGGGCAAGGATGAGGAAGTTCTTATCGAGATTGGGCAGGCATGTGAAGAAGGAATGTAAGGTAGCATTGTTGATCCCAGGTATAGACATCTCCAGAATCATGGTATATGCCTAGCAAACTAAGAAAGATAAAGAAGAGAGATAGGGAAGAACATCTGATCAGGAAAGCCAAGTAAGAAGGGCATGAGCCTAGCCTGCAGAAAAAAAATAAGGGTGACAAGCCTTACATTCAAAAGAGGTCTTCTAATTATGAACTCTGTATAGTGAATGCGCCCGTCCATCATATAAGTATGATCAAAAGTCTTATGGCTACTAGAATTTCATGGACCAAGGTTCTCTATCTCAGGCTAGTGTGATCCAAGATACGAAGGGAAAACCACCTTGTGGAAAGTGTGGTAAACTCCATCTAGGTGAGTGTTGTGTGGGCATAGATGTTTGTTACTTATATTGGCAAACTAGTCACTTGAAGTATAAATAGTTGAAGAGGAGGAGAGGTTAGGGAAACAATAGAGCACAGTCCTCCGCAACACCCCCAGTTGACAATCATCAAAGGGGTACTACTGTGGGTACAAGAGACAGGACAAACTATCTTTATGCCATGGGTAATTGTCAGGATCAAGAGGCAGTACTAGATATTGCTACAGGTATGCTTCGAGTCTTTACTTTTGATTGTTATGTGTTGCTTGACCCAGGTGCCACTCTGTCTTTTGTAACTCCCTATGTGGCGGGTAAGTTTGGGATTCTTCTAGAGTATTTACTTGAACACTTTTATGTTTCCACTCCTACTGGTGAGTCCATCTTAGCTGAGAGGGTTTACAGGGATTGTGTAGTATCTATTTATCATAGAGATACCTTGGCTGACTTCGTAGAGTTAGAGATGGTTGACTTTAATATGATTATTTGCATAGATTGACTTTATGTTTGTTATGCTTCTATTGATTGTAGGACCTGAGTTGTTAATTTCCAATTTCCCAATGAGCTAGTCTTAGAGAGGAAGAGGAGTTTTGTTGGACATAAGGGAAAATTTATCTCCTATCTTAGATCTAGAAAGTTAAATCACAAAAGGTTGTATTTACCATCTTGTGCGAGTGAAGTATAATGATGTTGAGTCTCTTACTCTAGAGTCTGTCTCGATTGTAAATGAATTCCCTAAAATGTTTCTTGAGGATCTGCCTAGAGTCCCTTCTGATAGGGAGATTGGCTTTGGGATTGATGTTCTTCTCGATGCCCAACTCATCTTGATTCCACCTTATAGGATGGCCCCCGCCGAATTGAAAGAATTGAAAGAGCAATTGAAAGGCTTGCTGGAGAAGGATTTAGTAAGGCCTAGTATTTCTCCTTGTGGTGCTCCTATCGTATTCGTGCTTAAAAATGATGGGTATCTCAGAATGTGTATAGACTACCGATAACTAAATAAGGTTAATATAAAGAATAAGTATCCTCTCCCCAAGATAGATGATCTATTTGACTAACTTCAGGGTGCCACTTGCTTCTCCAAGATAGACCTCAGATTGGGTGAGCATCTACTGAATGTGAGGGAATGTGATATCCCCAAGACAACTTTTAGGAGGTATGGCCATTTTGATTTTTTGGTCATGTCCTTTGGGTTGACTAATGCACCTGCAGCTTTCATAGACTTGATGAATTATGTATTTGAATAGTATCTTGACATGTTCATAATGGTATTTGTTGATGACATCTCGGGTTACTCTAAGGATGAAGAGAAACATGCCAACCACCTTAGAGTGGTGTTGCAAACTCTCAAAGACCTTGAGTTCTACGCGAAGTTTTCAAAGTGTGAGTTTTGGCTAAAGTCCATGGCCTTCTAGGGTCATGTTTTCTTGGGCAATGGTATTCAGGTGGATGCCCAGAATATTAAAATGGTTAAGAACTAGCCCATATCGACCTCTCCAATTGATATAAGGAGCTTCTTGGGGTTGGCAGGCTATTACCGCAAATTTATTGAAAGGTTTTCTTCCTTGTCGGTACTATTGACCAGGCTAACTCAGAAAAAGGCCAAATTTTAGTGGTAGTATCCAGTTTTTTCAGCTATCCAGATATGCTCCTGAGATGGTAAGACATGAGGGCAAGGATGAGGAAGTTCTTATCGAGATTGGCTGATGCATGTGAATGAAGTTTTCAAGAGTTAAAGACTAGACTAACTACCGCACCAGTTTTGACTTTGCCCGATGGGATAGAAGATCTTTGTGATATATTGTGATGCATCCAGAGTTAGACTGGGTTATGTACAGATGTAGAGAGGCAAGGGGATAGCCTATGCTTCCAGATAACTTAAGATTCATGAGAAGAACTATCTAACTCATGATATTGAGTTGGAAACAGTAGTTTTCATGCTTAAGATTTGGCGCCACTATTTATATGGAGTGCATGTGCATGTGTTCACTGACCACAAGAGTTTGCAATATATCTTCAGTCAGAAAGTCAGAAAGATCTCAACCTGCTGCACAGGATATGGCTACAGTTGCTCAAGGGTTATGACATGAGCATTCTCTATCACCTAGGTAAGGCTAATATTGTTGTTGATGCTCTTAGCAGGTTATCTATGGGTGTACTACCCATGTTGAAGAAGAATTGGCTAAGGGAGTACACAGATTGGCCCACTTAGGTGTACAACTTGAAGAAAACAACGAAGGTGGGGTCAATATTCAGAATGTGTCTACCTCATCTTTAGTGTCAAAGGTAACAGAAAAGCAAGTGTCATGACCCAAACCTTGGTCCTAGATGTGACAAGGCGAAAGGGGACCTAAAGGGACCCCAAACAAGCCTGTTAGCATATCATTTACACATCCTTGGTCACGAAAGCAATTTAACAACAATAAGAGAATACAAATAAGGATAAAGGTACTAAGGGAGTCTTTCATAGCACAAATCATCAAAAGAGTCAAAGCTCAAAGCATAAGTACATAACTTGTCCAACAACACCTCTAGCATAGATTGGGCGGGGGCCAAGACAACTTTTTGGGATCACCCTCATAGTCATAAGCATCTAAACAGAGAAAAGAGTCTTTCATGAAATAGGATCAATAGTAATTTTCCTTGGGGTTGAGGACTCACCAATCTTGCTACAAGTGATAGTACTAGCCACGTGGAAGAGGAGGATGATCAAATGGAGCTTTGGTTCCTACATGGCAACATCATGTAGGCATAGTGTATGTGTTAGTACATTTGAATGTACTAAGTGTATAGGATGCAATGCAACGAGAGATAGACAATATAATCAAAATGCATATATATAAGCAAGAGATAGTATATTAGCAACATGACATGCATGATCAACGCTTGAACTAAAATATGCTTATATAGAACATATTTCATGTGTAGTAAGAGACCATCATTCTGGAATCCAAGGGCTACCACCCTCTAGGGGAACCGATTGAGGTATCAACCCCTTAATTGGTTGATGGTTGTCACACCCTACCATCCATGGTGATTGAGGTGTTAACCCCTCAATTGGTTGATGGTTGTCATGCCCTACGATCCATGGTGATTGAAGTATCAACCCCTCAATTTGGTTAGTGTGTCACACCCTACTATCCATGGTGATTAAGGTATCAACCCCTTAATTTGGTTGATGGTTGTCAAACCCTTCCATCCATGGTGATTCTGGCATAGCACACCCTCAACAAGGTGTGGTCACTTGCAACACTATAGATACTGTTCATGAAATTAATACATACATACCTACCTTTCATCATCATAAAGTCATTCAAAATCATAACTCATGCAATAGATCATCAATAACTCAAGAACCCTACATCGGATATTTTATTAAACACTTGGCAGGTGTGTAATGCTAGTTCAAAATCATGCAATTCAAGAGTGAAATCATGTGAGAAAACATAATGTAAATCAACCCACCAACACTTGCTAACATCTTCATCCAAGATACATTAAAACCCTTCATCAAATCTCATCATAGAACATAGATTCATAGCTTAAAACACGCTTAAACAATCCATATTTCATAAAAACCCCAACATAGTTTTAATCAAATACATAGTAAGAGTACCTATAAGTAAATCAACTTTAAAACATGTAATTTATATAAAAAGGAAGGTTGGGCACCATGGGTGAAAAGACCCAATGGTCAAAACCCACATACCTCATCTTTGGAGATTCCCTTGATGAAGATTGGAAAGGGAACTTGTAGCTTGAGTGAATTCCTTAAGATCTGAGATGAGTTTGGAATACTAGAATTTAGGTGATATATTTGTCTATGTGTTTGAGAGGGTTTTGGGGAATGTATTGAATGATATGTGGTTGAAAAATGACTAAGTATAGGTGCTTTTACACATAGGAAAGCTTAGGCACAAGACCCAAGAGTTTTGGAACGAAACAACAAAACTGGCAAAAAAAAATATAAATTCGCGCCCTAGCCGTGTCATGCCAGGGGCACGGATCGATTCTGGAACTCGCAAAATTTTGAAAAATAAAATTTTGATATGGTTGCTCTAAAATTGGGATTAGACCTATTCCCCACTCAATTTTGCCCCCTGATCATGAATATGAAGTCGTATTTTCGATATCACATACTAATTTTTAGATATAAGAAAATTACAAATATGGGCATTTTCGAGGCATATTTTTTAGCACTTTTTGGGCCGTTTCAATATCTCCCCCTTGGGAACATTCATCCCTGAATGTCAAAGAAATGTATATGAGAGAAATAACCAAGTTAAATTTAGCTCAACACATGAATGCAACAATGCACTTAAATATCATTTCAAAATCTCAATATAAGTGTCAAAATCACCAAAAACTTGTCAACATAAACATGAATGCATGCAATGACATAAGCGCTGAAACATAAGACTTGAAATCACCTAAGGGGCTTGAATTAGTGCCTTAGGCTAGAGTAGAATAGAACAGATAGCGATATCACTTTTTCACGTCGTCCTTGGCTTTCCATGTAGCACTCTCAAATTGTTGGTTTCTCCAAAGGACCTTGATGGAAGTAACATCCTTGTTCCTCAACCTCTTCACTTGTCTATCAAAAATTTCTACCAAAACCTCTTCATAAGTCAAATTATCTTCAACGACAGCCATAATATCAAGAGTCATAATGGCACTTGGGTCACCCACACACTTCCTCAACATAGATATATGAAAGGTCGGATGAACCATACTCATATCATTGGGAAACTCCAACTTGTAGCCCACCTTACCAATTCTCCTCAACACTATGTAAGGACTAACAAATCTTGGACTCAATTTACCCTTCTAACCAAACCGAACCACACCCTTCATGGGTGAGACCTTCAAATAGTCCCAATCACCAACCTTAAATTCAAGATCCCTTCTCCTCACATCAGCATAGGACTTTTGATGACTTTGGACTATTTTCAATCTTTATCTTATCAACCTTACCTTCTCTATGGCCTCCATAACAAGATCCAGACCCAACCAAGCCATCTCCCTTACCTCAAACCATCCAACAGGGGACCTACAAAGTCTACCATAGAGAGCCTCAAAAAGACCCATACCAATACTAGAATGATAGCTATTGCTGTAAACAAACTGAATGAGTGGAAGGTGATCATCCCAACTACCCTTAAAATCTAATACACAAGGTCTAAGCATATCCTCAAGAGTTTGGAAATTCCTTTTGGCTTGGCTATCCGTTTGAGGGTGAAAGGCCGTACTAAGCTTTACCTTTGTAACAAGACCTCTTTAGAAGGATCTCCAAAAGTGAGAAGTGAATTAAGCACCATGATCCGATATGATAGACAAAGGCACCCCATACAATCTAACTAATTCATGAATGTACAACTTAGCATAATCTTCGGTACCATAAGTAGTCTTGGCTGATAGGAAATCAACCGACTTTGTCATCCTATCAACCCTAACCCAAATGTAGTCAAAATGCTTCCTAGTCTTAGGCAATCCAACAACAAAGTCCATGTTAATTTCCTCCTACTTCAAAGTACGAATCTCTATATCTTGGGCTAGGCCACCCGGCCTTTAATGTTCACCTTTGACTTGTTGGAAATTATGAAAACTGGATACAAACTTAGCAATATCCCTCTTCACACCACCCCACCAAAACACTTCCCTCAAATCTCCATAAATTTTTGTAGAATCGAGGTAAATAGAGTAGGAAGAACTATGATCCTCATCAAGAATCTTCTCTCTCAAGTTATAAATATTAGGAACATACAACCTACCTTGATACCTAAACATACCATCTCCCCCTTAGGAGAATATCGCTACCTTG
>DF359270.1:17892-36266 GCA_000787875.1 Solanum virginianum | reverse complement strand
CCGATATAGTCAAAGGTCTGGGCCAATTTCTAATCACTTCCAGCTTTTTAGGATCCAGCTTATTACCATCCCCCTATACCAAATGACCTAGAAAGGCAACCTCTTTCAACTAAAATTCATATTTCTCATATTTAGCATACAACTACTCTTCCCTCAATTATTATAGCACCACCCTCAAATGATCCATATGCTCCTCCTCACTATGGGAATAAATCAAGATGAACATTCATCCCTGAATGTCAAAGAAATGTATATGTCCATATGCTCCTCCTCACTATGGGAATAAATCAAGATATCATCAATCAATACCATCACAAATTGAAACGACCCCAAAAAAAGTGCCTGAAAATGTGCCTCAAAAATGACCATATTCGTGACATCAAAAATTTGACTTCATATTCATGATAGTGGAAAAATTTAGTAGGAAATAGGTCTAACCCTAATTTTAGGGCAACCGTTTTAAAATTTTATTTTCCCAAAAATTCCTTATCTCGTGTCGATCCGCGCCCATGGCGCAACACTGCTAGGGCGCGAAGATGTGTATTTTTGTTGCCAGTTCACTGGTTTAGTCCAAGGCTTTAAGGCATTGGACCTAAGCCTTCCCATGCGTAAAAATACTTATACTTAGTCATTTTTCAACCTCATATCATGCAACACATTCCCCAATACCCTCTCAAACACTTAGACAAATATTGCACTCAAATTCTAGCATCCCAAACTCATTCAAGATATAAGGATTTCATTCAATCTTCAAGTTCTCAATCAAGTCTTCATTAAGAAAATCTCTAAAGTTGAGGTATGTGGGTTTCAATCATTGGGTCCTTTCACCCTTGGTACCCAACCATCCTTTTTACATAAGTTGCATGTTTCTAAGTTAATTACATATGTGCCTTACACATTATTCATTTAGTCATAAACTATGTTGCAGTTTCATAAAATTATGACTGTTTAAGCATGTTTTGAGCGATGAATCTATGATCTATTATGTGATTTGATAAGGGGTTTTGATGTATCTTACATAAGGTTATTACCAAGTGTTGGTGGGTAGTTTTACATTGATTTTTCTCATATGATTTCACTCTTGAATTGCATGATTTTGTACTAGTATTACACACCCGTAAAGTGTTTGATAAAATGTCTGATTATGTATTCTTGTGTTATTGAAGGTCTAATGCATGGCATATGAGTTAAGTGACTTTACAATGATAAAAGAAATGTATATATGTGTTAATTTCATGAATAGTATCTATAGTGTTGTAAGCTGACCATACCTCATTTTGGGGGTGGTAAGCCCGAACAACCATGTTAGGGGGTTCATACCCCAATTGCCTCACTTGGGGGGTTATAGGCTTATGCAACCATGTTGAGGGGTTTGTACCTCAATCGCCTATCTCGAGGGGTGGTAGGCTCGTGCAACCATGTTAGGGGGTTTGTACCTTATTCGCCTTGCCAAGAGGGTGGTAGGCCTTGGTCTCTATTATGATGGTCACTTCTTACACGTGTAATATGTTCTATATAAGCATGTTTTACTTTAAGCATCATTCATGCATATCATATTGTCACTATGATCTTTCATTGCCTATATGTATGCATTTTGCTTATGTTATCAATCTCTTATTGCATTTCATCCTACATACTTAGTACATTCAAATGTACTAATGCATACTTATGCCTAAATGATGTTACCATGTAGGAATCGAAGCTTCACTTGATTATCCTCCTCCACGTGGCTAGTACTAACTATGAAGCAACTTGGTGAGTCCTCAACACCAAGGACAATAGCTATAGATCCTATGTTATATAAAGAGTCTTTTCTTTCTTTAGATGCTTATGACTATAAGGGTGAGCCCAGAAAGTTGTCTTGGCCCCCGCCCAATCTATGCTAGAAGTGTTGTTGGACAAGTTATATGTTATGCTTTGATCTTTCAGTCCTTTGATGATTTATGCAATTAAAGACTTTCCTTAGTCCCTTTATCCTTATTTTTATTCTCTTATTGTTGTTTAATTGCTTCCACTACCAAGGATGTGTAAATGATATGCTAAGAGGCTTGTTTGGGGTCCCTTTGGGTCCCCATCACTATGTCACGTCTAGGCCCTATGCTTGGGTCATGACAAATATAGTATCAGAGCACTAGGTTGTTAATGGTCCTCGACATCCAACATACCACGTTCATTAGAATCTTATTAATTATCACGACCTAAACTAGGGCCTAGATATGACAGGGCGCATGGGGAACCCAATTTAACCCTAAGTAAGCCTCTTAACATATCATTACACATCTTTGATCATGAAACCAATTTAAACAATAATAAGAGAGTAGAAATAAGGGCATAGGGACTAAGGGACAACTTTCATTTCATAAAAAATCAAGCGAGTCAAAGAGAGACAAGCTTATAGCATCATTATATAGTTGTCCAACAACACCTCTAAACATTAGAACATAGAGAATGCCAAGATAAGCACCGAGGCTCTCTCTCATACTAATGACTATAGGTAATCCAAATATACAAGATATAGTTAAAACATAAGCATGAGAGAAGATTGATATTGTCCCCAGACATGAGGACTCACCAAAAGCTAACTTGAACAATCCATCTAGCCACGTAGAGGAGAATCAATAGGAGCTCTGGTTCTCACATAGTGATATCATGTAGGTATAGAGTCTATGTTAGTACATTTGATTGTACTAAGTATGTAGGATGTGATGCAACATGAGATAGTCAAAATAGTCAAAATGTATAAGCATAAGCAAGTGATAGTGTAATATAAATATGGTATGCATGATCAATGTTAGAAGTAAAACATGCTTAGTCATAGTCAAGAAATGTAAACTCAATGTGGAGTATAAGTATGCTCAACCTTTACACAAATGTGCTTGAGAATGTCCAAGTAGTTACCCACTTACCTTATGATATAGCCCTTTCCGAAGAGTGTCGCCAATACCCCTACCTTATGATATAGTCTTTTGGATAGGTAGTATGAGATGCCTCTTACCTTATGATATATTCCTTTCGGTAAGAGTCATGGTTGATTTTACCTTATGGCATGGCCTCATTTGTAGTAGACCTTAAGTATCCTTAGCTTACGATATAATCTCTTCGGTAAGAAGGTGTCACGACCCAAGCCTAGGACCTAGATGTGACACGGTGCATGGGAAACCCGAAGGGACCCCAAAAAAGCCTCTTAACATATTATTACACATCCTTGGTCATGGAAGCAATATAATAACAATAAGATATAGTAAATAGGGATACTCAGGGCTAAGGGATATCTTTCATAGCATAAGACATCATAGGGTCAAGAGAGTCAAGGCTCATAGCATAAATGCATATCTTGTCCAACAACACCTCTAACATAGAACTTAGCGGGGGCCAAGACAAGCAACCAGGCTCACCCTCATAGTCAAGTATACAATAAAAAAGGAAAGAGAATATTTATACATACATAAGATCAAGACATTGCCCTTAAAGCTGAGTACTCACCACTTGTTTTATAGAGAAATTGCACTAGCCATATGGAGGAGGAAGATGATCAAGTGGGGCTCCGGTTCCTACATCGTAACATCATGTAGGCATAGAGTATACATTAGTGCATTTGGATGTACTAAGTATGTAGGCTGACATGCAACAATACAAATACAACATTGGCAAAATGCATATTCAAGCAATAGATGATCATATAACAATATAGCATGCATGAATGATACTTGAAGTAAACATCCTTTTATATAGAACATATTACATACATAGGAATAGACCATTCATCATAGACCAAGCAACTTAGTACTTGGAATCTAAGGTAGACCACTCCTTAGAAGTGATTGAGGTACGAACCCCTCAATTGGGTTATGGCATACCGCCCTTATCCGACACGATTGAGGTACCAACCAACCATTCAATCGGTTTGTGGCATACCTCCCCCATCTGAGATAATTGAGGTACCCACCCCTCAATTGGTTGATGGCATATCATCCCCATCCGTGATGATTGAGGTACCAACCCCTTAATTAGTTGATGGTATACTACCCCCATCCGATACAATTGAGGTACCAACCCCTCAATTGGTTGATGGCATACCACCCCCATCTAGGTGATTGAGGCATCACCCATCAATTATCTATGCTCAACTTACAATACAATAGATGTTTCTCATGACATCATCACATACATACTTCTCATGGCACCAACATATTTATATTTCTCATGATGTCGACATATTCCTATTTCTCATGAAATCAACACATTCTTATCACCCTTTCATCATCATAAAGTCACGTGACTCATATGCCAAGCATTATGCCTTGAACAACTCAAGATACATTAACTAGACATTTCATCAAACACTTGGTGGGTGTGCAATGTTAGTTTAAAACTATGCAATTAAAGAGTGAAATCATGCAAGAAATACTTAAAGTGAATCATCCCACCAATACTTGGTAACATTATCCCACCAATACTTGGTAACATCATCATACAATATACTTCAAAACCCTTTATCAAATCTCAAGATAGATCTAAGATTCATAGCTCAAAACATGCATAAACAGTCATACTTTTACAAAACCCCAACATAGTTCATAGTCAAATTCATAATAGAAAACCCATATGTAAAATCAACTTAAAAACATCTATTTTAGGTTAAAAGGAAGCTTGGGAACCATGGGTAAAAGGACCTAATGTTTGAAACCCACGTACCTTGACTTTGGAGAATTCTTGATGAAGATTGAAAATGGAGACTTGAAACTTGGACAAATTCCTTAAGATCCAGTTGAGATTTGGACACTTGAATTTTGAGAGAGATATTACACTAAGTGTTTGAGAGAATATTGGGGAATGTTTTGTATGATATGAGGGTGAAATATGGCTAAGTATAGGTATTTTCATCCATGAGAGGAGTTAGCCTCAAGCCGAATATTGGGGAATGTTTTGTATGATATGAGGGTGAAATATGGCTAAGTATAGGTATTTTCATGCATGAGAGGAGTTAGACTCAAGACCCAAAAGTCTATGACCGGACTAAAATAACTAGTAAAAAAGTACAATGTGGCGTGCCTTGTCGTGTCGCGCTAGGGGCATGGAGAGCTCACTAGAAATTAATTTTTGGGAAATTTAAATTGTGATTCATTTGCTATAAAATTGGGGTTACACCTATTCCCTACACAATTGGACCCCTTGATCAAGAATATGAAGTCATATTTTTGATATCACGCATGAATTTTGAGATATATGGAAATTATGATTCCTAGCACTTCGGAGATACATTTTTGGGTACTTTTTGGGGTTTTTTCAGAAGGGGGTGGTGTACTTTCCTTACGATATGATCTTGTCGGCAAGAGAGATCCTACCTTACGGTATGTCCTTTTCGGTAGGCTATCCCTACATTACGATATAATATTTTTGGTAGGAACCATGAGTCATTCTACCTTATGGATGACTTTTTCACTAGATTGTCCACACCTTATGATATGATCTTTTTGGTAGGAATCATGCTTTGTACCTTACGGCAAGGCCTCTTCAGTAGGTTGTTCATACCTTACGATATAATCCTTTCAGTAGGAACTACTAGTCATTCTACATTATGGCATAGCCTTTTTGGTAGAGTGTCCATACCTTACGATATAATCTTTTAAGTAGGACTCAAAGAAATAGCTCATCAAACCATTATATTTCAAGCATCAAGAAAGGGCTTCTCAATCTTCTCAAGAACACAACATGAAAACAAAAAATCTTCTTGCAACCCCATAAGTACTTTTCAAGAATTCAACACATACCCACATTCATTTTATCATCCTAAAGCCAGTTGACTCATAAGCCATGCAATAAGCCCTCAATAACTCAAGAATCCATAACTGGACATTTTATTAAACACTTGGCGGGTGTGTAAGGCTAGTTCAAAATCATGTAATTCAAGAATGAAATCATACAAGAAAAATTAATGTAAAACCACCTATCAATACTTAGTAAAACCCTCATGCAATTTACACAAAAATCCTTCATCAAATCATAAGATAGATCAAGGATGCATAGCGCAAAACAAGCCTAAATAGTTACACTACCTTTTCAAAACCCCAACATAGTTTATAGTCGATTTCATAGTAAGTAAGACCCATAATTAAATCAACTTAGAAATATGAGTTTTATGTAAAAAGGAAGCTTTGGTACTATGGGTGAAATGCTCCAATGTTTGAAATCCGCATACCATGACTTTGGAGAATTCCTTGAAGAAGATTTGGATGGAGGCTTGAAGCTTGGATGAATTCCTTAAGATCTGGAGGAGATTTGGGACTTGAATTTTGGGGGAATTATTTGTCTAAGTGTTTTAGAGAGTATTGGGGAATGTCTTGTGTGATATGAAGGTGAAATATGGCTAAGTATAGGTATTTTCATGCTTGGTTAGGCTTAGGCCCAAGACCTAAAAGCTTTGGATTGAACTAATAGAACTGGGGAAAAGTATACCTTCTCCGTACCTCTGGCGGGTCGTGCCGGGGGCGCGCAAGCTCTCTGGAAATCCTCACTTTGCATTTTTGAATTTTGATATGGTTGCTCTAAAATCAGGGTTAGATCTATTTTCCACTTAATATTTCCCCCTAAACAAGAATATGAAGTCGACTATTCGATATCATGCATGGATTTTGAGATATATGAAAATTACAATTTTGGGCACTTCTGAGGCACATTTTCAGGCACTTTTTGGGGTCGTTTCAATATCTCCCCTTTGGAAACATTCGTCCCTGAATTTCAAGGAAACATACATAAGAAGAGTAATCATGAAGAAATGAGCCCAAACAAGAATGTAATAACACAGTTAAACCACCAATTTTGAAAATCTCAACATAAGTGTCAAAATTATCGTGAACTTGTCAACATAAACGTGAATGCATGTAAATGAAATAGGGGCTGAAACATAATATTTGGAACCATAAAGAAAGGACTTAACATGTTATCATAAGCTTGAATAGAATGAAGGACGTATATATATTGCTTTCCCATGCCCGCTCTGGCTTCCCGAGAGACAATTTCGACTTGACAATTCTTCCAAAGGGCCTTGACGAACACTACACCCTTATCAGTAAACTTTTCCACCCTTCCAACCAATACTTCCATCGGTACCTTCTCCTAAACCAACTTATCCTTAACAACATCGACTACTTCTCAGATTTCTATAGCATTAGAGTTACCAATACATCCCCTAAACCTAGAAGCATGAAGAACCGGATGAACCCTCACCATGCCCATAGGTAAATCTAACTCGTATGCAACCTCACCAATCCTTCTCTATACTCTATAAGGACTAACAAACCATGAAATCAATCCCTTTTCTTGCCAAACTGGACCACAGCCTCCATGGGTGGGACTTCGAAGTGAACCCAATCAATACCACAAGCACACATAGCCTACCTTAGTATCTAATGACACTATCTCCCCCTTGGGAGAAAACCTCCAACGTACTATCTCTCACCAAAGTCTTCACCTTCTCAACCAATGAAGAATAAGAACTAGTAGCCGCCACTACACCACCATAGTCAACCTTTTCCAACCTAACTCCTAATTTAACAAACCAATGGACCTCCCTAATCACCTCTTTGTTGCCATCATCAACATATGTAAGGCTACCCATAGACACCCCGTCGATCACAATATTAGCCTTATGGGGGTGATAATGCACACTCATACATAATTCTTAAGGAGCTCTAACCACCTTCTTGTTACCCATAATTCACACTTATCATGTTTAGCATATAACCTCTCATCCCCAAAGATTTGAAAATATTATTTTCCTTATTCAGGTGAGAATAGAGTTGCAATATAAACATAGCATAAATAAAGAATGGAGGTTAAGATATTATTTAATAAAATGGATATTATACTCAACTCAATCATAAAAATTTATTCAAAGAGATAAAATTGCCCAAAGTTATATAAAGAATCCAAATGTACCATCACGAAATCGATATGGAACAGGAAGAATCAACAATGTATTAGAGTTTACCATTTTTTATATAATGTTTCTTTTATGTGTGCTTTTACTATTTAAAATAGTTAAGTAATATTTTTCTCTACTACATTTATATCTAATTATGATAATTTTGTCTGATTTTACAAAATATTAACTATGAACAAAGTTGTTTCCATTGTTCTCTCTCAAACCTGCAAAACCATACAGTCAGGATCTAATTTCTCGAGTTATGATGACATCTATCATAACCCACTGACAAGTAAACCAACTCATAATCTGAAACTGCAAGTAATGGATTTAAGGATAGAAAGTAAAAAAAATGGACAATTAAGAATGTTAGAGTAAATAAGTGGAACAAGCTTATATATATATATATATATATATATATATATATATATATATATATTTATGTAAAAAAAGAAGCTTGGGCACCATGGCTGAATGGACCCAATGGTTATACACATAGATAAAAGATTCCTCCAAAAACCTAGAAGTCAAAAGTATAGAATCGCTACAAAATAGGTGCAAGTCCCAAAAGTGGACTAAAAATAAGGATAATATAGAACGACTAATCTCAAAATAATAAAAGAAATGCCACAAAATATTGAATGAGACGGTAATCATCCAAAATGCCAGGTGCTCACCCTCATCTCCAAATCAGACTACTGCAGGCTAGAAAAATTAGCACCCGTAACTTGTGTTCGGACTACATCAAGAAAATAAATGCAGAGTGTAGTATGAGTACCATGACAATAGGTAATGAATAGGAACCTTAGACCAAAAGAGTAGAAAAAGTAAAGACAATATGAAAGAAGAAATAAGCTAGAGCTGAACTCAATAATTAAAATCCAAAGTAAAGCAAATGAATATAGCACACAGGTATAGAAGGAACTAAACTAGACAAATCCACAGTTAGCTACATTTAATTTTGCCTTAATAAGTCTAGCAGGTACACTCATATGCAATTTAAATGTCATGACCCAAGCCTAGGTCCTAGACATGACACGGCGAATAGGGAACAGTAAGGGATCCAAATAAAGCCTCTTAATATATCATTACATATCCTTGGTCGCGAAAGTAATTAAATAATAATAAAAGAGTATAACTAAGGGAGCACGAGGCTAAGGGACATGTTTCATATCATAAAACATCAAAGAGTTAAAGAGACTCAAGGCACATAGCATCATTAGGTAACTTGTCCAAAAACACCTCTAAACATAGAACTGAGCAGGGGCCAAGACAAGCAACTGGGATCATCCTTATAGTCATAAGTAGCTAACATAAGAAGGAGTTAATACATAGCATAATCAAGAGAAGCATGTGCTCGGTGTTGAGGACTCACCAACTTGTTTGAGAATAATCGTTCTAGCCATATAGAGGAAGATGATGATAAAGCGGATCTTCGGTTTCTACATGGTAACATCATGTAGGCACATACGTTTGAATGTACTAAGTATGTAAGATGCAATACAACAAGAGATAGGTAACACAATCGAAATGCATAATTAAATAGTAAATGAGCATATAGCAATATAGCATGCATGAGTGATGCTTGAAGTAAAACATGCTTACATAGAACATATTACATGTATAGGAATAGACTATCATCATAGACCAAGCAAACTTAGTACTTGGAATCTAAGGTAGACCATCCCTTAGTAGTGATTGAGGTACCAACCCCTCAATTTGTTGACTAACATGACCACCCTCTGACGAAAATGACTGAGGTACCAATTGGTTGATGGTTTACCACCCCCATCCAAGGTGATTGAGGTATTAAATCCTCAATTAGTTGATGAACATGACCACCCTCCACCAGAAGTGATTGAGGTACCAACTCCTCAATTGGTTGATGGCTTACCACCCCCATCCGAGGTGATTGAGGCATAACCCATCAATGGGCTATGGTTAACTCATAATACAATAGATACTTCTCATGAAATCAACATATGTATACCATCCTTTCATTATCATAAAGTCACGTAACTCATATGTCATACATTAGGCCTTCAACAACTCGAGAAATATAATTCGAACATTTTATCAAACACTTGGAGGGTATGTAGTGCTAGTGTAAAACCATGCAATTCAAGAGTGAAATCATTCAAGAAATGTTAATGTAAAACCACTTACCAATACTTGGTAACACCCCCATGCAATATATATCAAAACCCATCATCAAATCTTAAGATAGATCAAAGATTCATATCCTAAAACTTGCTTAGACAATCAAACTTTTATGAAACCCCAACATAGTTCATAGTCAAATTCATAATAAGTAAGACCTATAAGTAAATACACTTAGATGCATGCAATTTATGTAAAAAAAGAAGCTTGGGCACCATGGCTGAATGGACCCAATGGTTGAAACCCACATACCTTAACTTTGGACAATTCCTTGATGAAGATTGGAAATGAAGACTTGAAGCTTGAATGAAATTCTTGAGATCCAGATGAGTTTTGGGACTTGAATTATGGGTGAAATATTTGTCTAAGTGTTTGGGAGAGTATTTAGGAATGTCTTGCATAATATGAAGCTGAAATATGGCTAAGTATATGTATTTTCACGTATGGGAAGACTTAGGGCCAAGAACCAAAAGCCTTGGATCGAACCAATAAAACTGGGCAAAAAAATACACAGTGGCTCGCCCAGGCCACATCGCTGAAATGACCTAAAAAAGTCCCTCAAAAATGCCCATAATCATATTTTCCATATATCTCAAAATCTGTGCGCAATATTGAAAATCTGACTTCATATTCTTGATTGGGGGGAGATGAATCTAACCCTGATTATAGAGAAAGCATATTAAAATTCAAAATTCCAAAGTGGCTGATTTCCAAAGAGGAACCGCACCTAAGGTACAACGTGCTTAGGGCGTGCCTCTATGTATTTTTGTTGCCAGTTTTCTTTTTTTTTGTCTAAGGCCTCTGGGTCTTGGGCCTAAGCCATCCTATGCGTAAAAACACCTATACCTAGTCATTTTGAATCTCATATCATTCAAGACATTCTCCAAAATCCTCTCCAGCACTTAGCAAAATATTTCATCCAAATTCAAGTGTCCAAAACTCATTCCGGATCTCAATAAATTAATTCAAGCTTCAATCTCTCATTTAAATCTAAGTGACACTTATTCATATCATTAAAGACTATCATTGGTCCCCTACATCAAGCCAAGTTCAAAGAAATATCCATTGTCTAAGGTTTGTAGAAGTACCAGTAGGAGGGTCAAATTTAAAGGGGCATATCTCTTAGCACAGAAACATTTGGGTGGCCACAACCTACAAAATTAAACCACTTGTGGGATTTCACTGGGTATGTTGTTGTTGTTGTTGTTGAAGTATCTTTCCAATGCATTTGATTTCACCTTATTTAGAGTTCAAATGAAGAAGTCATGTCCATTTTCACGGAATTCGTCTATGCAGGGATATATACGGGTGTTTGCCAAATTTCATTTAATTAATGGCATTTAGTAAATTTAGTTATTTATATTGATCTTTTAGGGATTCATATGCTATCTTAACACTTCCTAAAGACCTAAACCCCATTTATAAAAATCAAATTCACTCCTCCCAATTGGAATACACTCTAAAATTCTCCCAAGAGCCTCTAACAAATCCTAATAAGAATTCAAGGAAATTCAAGAACAAGTTGTGGATTTCAAGACCCCATTCCAAGCTTCAAGTCTTTCTCAACTCAATTTCAATAAATTCAAGGTCTAAGGTATGTGGGTTTCATTCATGGGTTCCTTTCAGCTATGAAGCCTAATATTCTTTTTTATGAAAATTGCATAATTTCAAGTTGTATTTCATATGGGTATCTATTATTATGAAATATGAGCATGAAATATGAGTATGAAATATGTTGGGGTTTTGTCAAAGATTGATGATTATAAATATCTATTTTGATCTTATACTATGAAGTGATCTTTGTCTATTGAGACTATACATGATATAAGCTATGAAATCTATGAACTATTATGAAGTTTTGATATGATTTACAAGTTACCCATGATGGAGTTTTACCATGATGTTGGTGGGCAGATTTATATTATTATAAGATGCATTGATTTTACTATTTCATGATCTATACTCTTGTATTTTGCATGATTTGAACTTATCCTCATATGTACCCGCCATATATTTGATAAAATATCTGGTTATTGTATCTTGAGTTGTTGAAGGCCTAATGTTTAGCATATGATTTGAGTGACTTTATGATGATCAAAAGAGGCTATGTATGTGTTGATTCCATGAGAAAAGTCTATCATATTGTGAGTCAATTTCATGAGAAGTGTCCATTATGTTATGTTTTAAGTCCATAAGAAGTATCTATTGTGTTGTGAGTTGACCATAGCCAATTGATGGTGATGCCTCAATCACCTAGATGGGGGTGGTAAGCCATCAATCAATTGAGGGGTTGGTACCTCAATCATCTTTGATGGGGGTAGTAAGTTATCAACCAATTGAGAGGTTGCTACCTCAATCATCGCGGATGGGGTGGGTAAGCTATCAACTAATTGAGGGGGTCATACCTCAATCACCTTGGATGAGGGTGGAAAGCCATCAACCAATTGAGGGGTTGGTACCTCAATCACTACTAAGGGGTGGTCTACCTTAGATTCCAAGTACTAAGTTGCTTGGTATATGATGATTGTCTATTCCTACTAATGTAAATATGTTCCATATATAAGCATGTTTACTTCAAGTATCATTTATGCATGTCATATTGTTATATGATTATCTATTTCTTATTAATGCATTACGATTATGTTGTCTATCTCTTGTTGCCTTGCATCCTAGATATTTAGTACATTCAAAAGTACTAATGTATACTCTATGCCTACATAATATCACCATATAGGAATCGGAGCTCCTATTAATTCTCCTCCACGTGGCTAGATGGACTGTTCAAGTTAGCTTTTGGTGAGTCCTCATGTTCGAGGACAATATCTATCTTCTTTCATGCTTATGTTTAGACTACATCTTGTATATTTTGGAATACTTATGACTATGAGAGTGAGCCTAGTTGCTTGTCTTAGCCCCCACTAAGTTCTATGTCTAGAGGTGTTATTGGACAAGTTATGTGTTATGCTTGAGCTTTGACTCATTTATATTATGGGGAGCCTGGTTGTTTGTTTTGGACCCTACTAAGTTCTATGTTTAGAGGTGTTGTTGGACAAGTATGTAATAATGCTATGAGTTTTGACTCCCTTTGACTCTTTTGATATTTTATGATATGAAAGATGTCTCTTATCCCAGTGTTTACTTTTTACTATCTCTTATTATTGTTTTATTACTTTTGCAACCAAGGATGTTTAATGATATGTTAAGAGGCTTGATTGGGGTCCCTTCGGGTTCCCCATTCACCATGTCACGTCTAGACCCTAGGCATGGGTCATAACAAACTTGGTATCAGAGCACTAAGTTATTAATGGTCCTCGGAGTCTAATGCACAATGTCGATTAGAGTCTTATTCATGGTTGTGAAGCATGCCCTAACTATGAATAAGAGGCTATGAGGCATTTTAGGAAATGTTTTCCTTCTTCTTGATCTATATCATATGATAGAGTTATGTCCCCTAAGGCTCATTTTTTATTTTAATCATTACATTTTAGAATATGTCTCAAGCTACTCAGGATGGTAATATATCAAATGCAAAGATTCAGAATGGTCTATGTGTATTGGCCAAAGAAATGATAGACTTGACGAGTTAACTCAATCAACAAGTGAGTGCCCCTAAGACTTCAAATGGTAAGATGGGGAAGAGAAAGAGGAAGGTGGCCAAGAGGGCCCATTTTAAAGGAAAGTTCCAAAGTCACAAAGGTGGGGGTGGTGTGATGTTTTATGCTAGGTGCCTAAGAAGTGGTATATGCCATGATGGCCCATGCTTGAAGGGTACGAATGCTTGTTATGGTTTTGGGGAGATGGGTCATACGGTAAATGATTATCCTTGTAAATGCATCAAGGGTAAAGGTGGTGATGTTGATCATGGTGAAGATGATGGTGGACGAGTTTCTCCTACATGCAATAAGTGTGGAAGGTATCACTCGGGACATTGCTTAGCCAGTTGGGGTGCATTTTTTAGGTGTGGTAGAGTGGATCATAAAATGAGGCATTGTCCGTGGGTCCATAAAGGTCATAAGAATGGTCCTCGATGTTCTTAACCATACCCCTCTAGGGTTCTCTAGGCTTGGCATAGTACTTCACAGGTAAGTTGAAGATCTTGATTTTATGGATCCAGGTTCCACTATTCCTTTCATTATTCATTTTAGTTTCTAGTGGGCTTCTTGTGTGGCTCGAGTTGTTATGTGAATTTATTGGTATCTACCCTATTGGTGAGTCTATTGTTACTGGAAAGGTCTATAGAAATTATTTTATGGTCATGTTGCATTTAGGTCATGCCTTGTGATTTTATTGTATTAGTTATGGTAGATTTTGATGTCATACTTGGGATGGATTAGTTGCTTGCGTTTTATGTCTCCACTGATTGTAGGGCCTATAAAGTTAGATTTTAATTCCCTAACAAACCCGTCCTTGCGCAGGGGATTTTAAGGTGGTTGTGAAGGGGTAAGCCCATTTCTTATCTTGGGGTACAATTGATCCCTAAGGGTGGCTTTATCATCTTGTAAGAGTTAGGGGTGTTGAACTAAGTTATTTCTATTGAGTTTTTCCAGTGATAAATGAATTAATCCTTGACGTCTTTCCTAGTGAGCTTCCCGATGAAATTTGTGTAGAGGAAAGATGGCTCCCTTAGAATATGTATTAACTACTGATAACTTATTAGGGTCACCATAAAGAATAATTACCCTATCCCAAGGATTGGTGATCTATTTGACCAACTTCAATGGGTTAGTCACTTATTTAAGATTGATCTTCGATTTGAGTTTTATTCCCAAGTGAGGATGAGGGTAGGTGATATCCCTAGATGTCTTTTTGGACTACGAGTGAGCATCTTGAGTTGTGGAGAAGTTGTTCAGTTGACTTATGCACCCGTTATGTCTATAGATCTCATGAATAGGGTCTTTAAACCCTACTTTGACATGTTGTGGTGGCCTCTACTGATGAAGTATTGGTTTATTTAGAGCATGTGAATCATGTGGAGGTAGTGTTGCAAATCTTAGGGGATGAGAAGTTGTTTGCTATATGACATAAGTGTGAATTGTGGGTAACAAGAACGTGGTTAGAGCTCCTTAAGGATTATGATATGAGTTGGCATTATCACCATGGTAAAGATAATGTTATGATCGATGCTCTAGGTAGGGTGTCTATGGGTAGCATAGCATGTGTTGATGGTGATGGCAAAAGGTAACTAGAGAGGTCCATCAGTTGGCTAGATTCGGAGTTAGGTTGGAAGAGGTTGGCTATAGTGATGTAGTGGTGGCTAATTGTTCTAGATCTTTCTTGGTTGATGAGGTGAAAGCAAAGCAAGACTTTGACCCCGAGTTGAAGACCTTGGTGAGAGGTGATAAAGTGGGGGTTTTCTCCCAAAGAGGAGATGGTGTCATTAGGTACTATGTTAGGCTCTATGTGTTTGTGTTGATGATTGGGTTCACTTGGAAGTCCCACCCATGTAGGGTGTGGTCCGATTTGGCAAGAAAGGGAATTGAGTTTATAGGTTGTAGGTTCTTATAGAGTGTTGAGGAAGGTGGGTGAGGTTGCATGCGAATGGGGATTGGCTATGAATATGGATATGGTTCGTCTGGTTTTTCATGCATCTAGGTTGAGGAGATGTGTTGGTGACTCAAGTGCTATAGAACTTTTTGAGGTTGTGGGTGTTGTGGAGGATGAGTTGGCCTAGGAGAAGTTCCTGGTAGAGTTATTGGCTGGATGGATAGAGAAGTTGATTCTTTGGAGTTGTGGGTGTTGTGGAGGATGGTTGGCTTAAGAGAAGGTCCCGGTGGAAATATTAATGGATAGGTGAAAAAGTTGATTAATAAGAATGTAGTGCTCGTCAAGGCCCTTTAGAAAAATTGCCAAGTCGAAAGTATCATTCGGGGAGTCAGAGCGGGCATGGAGAAGCAATATCCATACCTCTTTCATTCTAATCAAGCTTATGACAACAAATCAAGGCCCTTTTTTATGATTCCAAGTCTTACTTTTCAGCCCTTATGTCTTTTGCATGCATTTATGTTTAAAATGACAAGTTCATGGTGATTTTGATACTTATGTTGAGATTTTTGAAGTGATGTTTAAGTGCATTTTGCATTCCTGTGTGGGCTGAAATTACCTTACTCACTTTTCTTATATATGTTTCTTTGATATTCGGGGATGAATGTTCCCAAATGGGAGATATTGAAACGACCCCAAAAAGTGCCTGAAAAAGTGCCTCAAAAATGCCCACAATCGTAATTTCCATATATCTCAAAATCCATGTGCAATATAACAAATCCGACTTCATATTCTTGATTGGGGGATAAAATTTAGTGAGAAATGGGTCTAATCCCAAATTTAGAGCAACCATATCAAAATTCAAAATTCCAAAGTGGCCTATTTCTAGTGAGGAACCAAGCCCAAGACACGACGCGCCAGGGGCGCGCCTCTATGTATTTTTGTTGCTGGTTTTCGTGTTCCTGTCCAAGTCCTTAGTTTCTTGGGCCTAAGCCTTTCTATCCATAAAAACACCTATACCTAGTCATTTTCAATCCCATATCACTCAAGACATTCCCCAAAATCCTCTCTAACACTTAGCCAAATATTTCATCAAAATTCAAGTGTCCCAAACTCATTCCAAATCTCAAGAAATTCATTCAAGCTTCAAGCTCTCAATCAAATCTAAGTCAAGCTTATTCATCTCATTAAAGATGATTGTGCGTCCCCTACATCAAGCCAAGTTCAAAGGAATTTCCGTTGGCTAAGATTTTGTACAAGTACTGGTAAGAGGGTCAACTTTAAAGCGGCATACCTCCTAGTACACAAAAAACTGGGTGTACCACAACCTAACAAGTTAACACTCTTTGAGTTAGCTTTCCAGCGCACTTAGTTGCACCTTATTTACAGTTCGGACGGAGAATTCATGTCCGTTTTAGTAGAACTCATCTATGTAGAGGTATATACAAGTTTTTGCCAAATTTTGTTTCATTAATGGCATTTTGTAAATATAGTTATTTCTATTGGTCTTTTGGGGATTCCTATGCTATCGTAACATTTCCTAAAGACCTAAACCCCATTTCTAAAGATCAAATTCACTCATCCCAACTGAAATACACTCTAAAATTCTCCCAAGAGCCTCTACTAAACAACAATAAGAATTCAAGGAAACTCAAAAACAAGTTATAGATTTCAAGACCCCATTCAAAGCTTCAAGTCTTTCTCAACTCAATTTCAAGAAATTCAAGGTCTAAGGTATGTGGGTTTTATTCATGGGTTCCTTTAACCCATGAATCCTAATCTTTCCTTTTATGAAAATTGCATGATTTCAAGTTGTATTTCTTATAATATCATGGGTTCCTTTCACCCATAAAGCACAATCTTCTTTTTTATGAAAATTGCATGATTTCAAGTTGTATTTCTTATGGGTATCTATTATTATGAAATATGAGCATGAAATACGTTGGAGTTTTGTTAAATATTGTTGATTATGCATAAATATCTATTTTGATCTTATACTATAAAGTGATCTTTGTCTATTGAGACTATACATGATTCAAGCTATGAAATCTATGAACTATTGTGAAGTTTTCATATGATTTACAAGTTACCCGTGATGGGGTTTTACCATGATGTTGGTGTGCTGATTTACATGATTACAAGATGTATTGATTTCACTATTTCATGATCTATATTCTTGCATTTTGCATAATTTAAACATGTCCTCATATGTGTCTGCCAAGTGTTTAATAAAATGTTCGGTTAATGTATCTTGAGTTGTTGAAGTCCTAATGCTTGGTGTATGAGTTAAGTGACTTTGTGATGATGGAAGGACGTTATTTATGTGTTAATTCCATGAGAAGAGTCTATCCTATTGTAAGTCGACTTTCTGATGATAAGTGTCTGTTGTGTTGTGTGTTGATTCCGTGAGAAGTATCTATTGTGTTGTGAGTTGACTATAGCCAATTGAGGGGTGATTCCTCAATCACCTTGGATAGGGGTGGTAAGCCATTAACCAATTGAGGGGTTGGTACCTCAATCATCTCGGATGGGGGTGGTAAGCCATCAACTAATTGAGAGGTTGGTACCTCAATCATCTCGGATGGGGGTGGTAAGCCATCAATCATTTGAGGGGTTGGTACCTCAATCACCTTGGATGGGGGTGGTAAGTCATCAACCAATTGAGGGGTTGTGTCGAGGATGATTAAGAGGAGCTCTGGTCCCTACATTGTGATATCATATAGGCATAAAATATGCATTAGTACAGTTGAATTTACTAAGTATATATGATGCAATACAACAAGACATAAGCCAATATAGTCAAAATGTA
>DF359271.1:15453-75193 GCA_000787875.1 Solanum virginianum | reverse complement strand
GTCTTTAACCATGAAATGATATTTTTCCCAATTTAGCACCAAATGACTTTCCAGAGATCTTTGTAAAACATCATGCAAGTGTGCCAAGAATTCCTCAAATGAGTGTCCAACCACATTGAAATCATCCATGAAGATCTCGATCGTGCTCTCCACCATATCAGATAAAATGGACATATGTAGCTTTGGAATGTTGCTAGAACATTATACAACCTAAATGAAATCCTTTTAAATGTGAAGGTTCCATCAGGACATGTAAAAGTGGTTTTCTCCTGATTCTCTAGGGTAATGATGATCTGTTTATAGCCAAAATACCCATCAAGGAAATAATACCACCCTTTTTCTGCAATTTTATTGAGCATTTGATCCATGAATGGTATAGAAAAGTGATCCTTCTCTGTTGAGGCATTGAGCTTTCTGCAGTTCATACATACCCTCCATCCAGTGACTAGCCTCATAGGAATTAATTCATTTTTAACATTGGGCACCATAGTGATACCCTCTTTCTTTAGAATACACTGTACCGAACTCACCCATTCACTGTCAGGAATTGGGTAGATTACTCCTACATCTAACCACTTGATGATTTCCTTGCAAACCACCTCTTGCATAGGAGGATTCAAATGCCTTTGGTGCTTAATGCTTGGCTTGTAGTCTTTGACTAACTAAATTTTGTGAGTGCATATCCTTAGAGAAATACCAATAATATCTGCGATAGTCCATCCAATAGCCTTTTTAAATTTCTTGAGCACTGTTACAAGTGCATATGCTTGATCATCACTCAAATCCACAACTATGATGACTAGCAAAATATTGTTTTCTCCCTGGAATGCATATTTCAGGTGTGAGGGAAGTGCTTTCAACTCTGACACTGGTGGCACTTCTATAGAAGGCTTTGTGGGTGGCATTTCTCGGTTCTGCAAATCTAGCTCCAACTTCGTTTGGCATTTAGGGCTGAATGACACCCCTAAAGCATTTACTGTCTCCTCATAGTCTTGGATACCATCACAATCAAAGTTTATCAAAACTACCTCCAAAGTGTCAACACCTAATTGCAGCTCAAGTGGTACCTCTGACTCATCATCATCAACAGTCTCTATAACTGAAACCATCCTTAGATCACAATCCTTCCTTGCTTGTTGAAAAACATTAAACACGACTTCTTCTTTACCAAATCTGAATGTTAGTAGCCCTTTCTCCATGTCAACGAGAGTGCAACTAGTAGCTAAAAAAGGTCTCTCCAAAATGATAGGAACTGCAAAATCAACTTCATTATCAAGTATAACAAAATCTACAGGAAATATAATTTTTTTTACCTTTACAAAAACATCATAAAGTACTCCCACAGGTTTCTTAACTATTCTTTCTGCCATTAATAACCATATCTTTGTGGGAGCAGAACTTCCTAAGCCGAGTTTCTTAAAGATGGCCAGTGGTATTAAGTGGATGCTAGCACCCAAATCACAAAGTGCCCTAGAAAATTCAACATCTTTGATAGTGCATGGTATAGTGAAAGTGCTTGGTTCTTCATGCTTTTGAACCAACTACTAGGTAGTGATAACACTACAATGCTAAAGATTGTTAGAAAGCTCTTGACTTACCATCTGTTTCTTTGTCATCATGTCTTTCGTATACCTTGCATAACCCAGCATCTTCTCTAAGGCTTCAATCAAAGGGATATTTATCAATAGTTTCTTGAGCATAGCTAGGAAGTGCTTGAGCTTGCTTTCCTCCTCTATCTTCTTGATTCTTTGAGGGAAAGAGGTAGGAGGTCTTGGAATAGTCTTATACTTCCTCAACTTATTAACCTCTTCACCTATCACATTCTTTACACAACCATCTCTCTCGACAATACCATTTTTATGGTTTCCTTCTCATGAACATTTTCTACTTCAATTGGAATAGAAGGGTTAATGGTGCTTTTACCTCCCCTAGTCATGATTGCCATACAATGCCCCACATTCTTTGGGTTTTGGACTGTGTTGCTTGGCAATATACCTTTTTGGCGCTGATTTAGTTGAGTAGACACTTGACCAAATTATTGTTCTAATTACTTGATTGCCACAGAATGGGACTCTATTTTCTTATTGATTCTTGAGACATCAAACTTCATCCCTTTCAAAGTCTTATCTTGATTTTTTACCTTCTTTATCAATCGGCTGAACATCTCTTCAACTATTGAATTACTAGCCCCCATAATCACCATTATAAGGAGGCACATAAGGACCATTCCTATAACCATCTCTTCTTCCCCACTTAGCCTCTAGCACCCTATCTCTCTCAAAATAACCACCACAGTTATCTCTAAACACACCCTCTCGGTTATAGCTCTGATCGTGATTTTTACAACCTTGACGCCAATAGTCTGGATTGGACCCTTGGGCATTGTTCCAAAAACATACTACTTGATCTCTGATAAAGCAAGTATCATCATCATAATAGTGTTCCTCATACATAGGTGCTCGAGGAGGTTGGTGGACTACCGCATGAACTCTCTCATGATTTTGGTTAACCACCAAGTCCATACTTGTGCAAAGTTAGTCTAGTTGTTGCATGATTTCTTCATTGATTCTAGCTTGCTCCGAGCTAACATTCATCACACATGAGCTCCTTGTAGAAGCACTCTCTCTTTTCCCCCAAGCTCTATTAGTCTTGACTACTTGATCTATTCTTTCCACTATCCTTATCAATGATTGACCTAAGAACATGCCTCCTATGATGGTATTGACACAAACTTGACTATTTTCATCAAGATCCCAATAGAAAATCTCTTCTAAGGCATTATCCATGATCTTATGGTTTGGAACACTTCTTAAGCACTTGGTAAACCTCTCCATGTTATGCTAACGGAATTACCTGATAATTGCTCAAAGTTATTGATTTGATCCTTAAGTATAAGCTTCTTAGACCTTGTAAAGTATCTTTCCAAAAAGGCTCTTTGCAGTTCTGCCCAACTGGTGAATGAGCTATATGAGAGTTCTGATAGACAAACTGCTACATCATTGGTAAGAGATAGAGGGAACACACATAACCCAATAGTATCCATAGAAAGATTCTGTGTACCCATCATACTCTTGCACACAAAAGCCACATTATGTAGATGGCTATGAGGATCCACAGATGGTAACCCCAAAAACAACCCATGGTTCTGAAGCATTTGAAGTAATCCACTTGATACTGTGAACTTAGTGTTGGCTGGTAATATTAGCAGCACTATAGCTCTGTGATGTCCATGGCCATATGATTATTCGATATTAGTTCCATCCATAGGCATTCTCGTTGAAATCCCTGAGTTGTGGCCTATATTCCCTTGGTGGTGGATTATCCTCTCTACCAGCATCATCATCATTTTGATCTACAGCTTTATCAACCATAATATTCACATTTTCTTGGGCCATTCTCTTTGTAACACGTTGATTGGAGCTAAGGGTCCGCCTTGGCTCCTTGTATTAGGCATACACACCTTGTATAGCCTACAAAAGAAACAAAACAACAAAAACAAAAATAAAAGTAAAGTACAAGAGAATTAAGAAATCAATACTTGAATAAACCACTAGGGAAACCAAATCAAAGGCTCGCCGTATTCCCCGATAACAACACTATTTTTCTTGGTCAACGCTCAATATATGTCTCTATTTCAAGGTTAAAGCAATCATCAATAGTAAAAAATCTAACCGAGGTTAGGGTCAAATCCAAAGGGAATATCGAGCTATGCAACTTTGATTCACCAACAATAATTCAAATATCAAATAACTCAATTCTCAAGGAAGGGGGGGTTTGCAGTGATTGAAAGATAATTAAACTAAACTATTAAAATAGAGAGAGAGTCAAATTTGAGAGAAACTTGGGAAATTGTGTTCCCTATGATTGACTAACTTAGACATCTCAAATAACACAACCTCAATTAGGACATTGCATTTAGGATGGTAATTTAGTTTTTTCCAGCCCTCTTTTGATGGTAATTCCCTATGATTGTCGAATTTTACTATGGTGCTTGGTCGACTGCCATAGTGTGCCAAACTAACCACTACCCATTATCCCAATCAACCTGTCCTTGGCCAAGTTTGGTTTGATTAGATGAGAAGACATCAATCAAATTCTGTCACTACTACCTTGATCGGGGTCATAACACTAGGCGGGGTTCAATGTTGGCCACCATTAAACAATATGAAAAATGAAGAAAATGGCTAATACATGTGAATAACCATCTCAGGAAGTGCAAATAATCTAGGTATTCTAAGTTAGCTACTCATGGTTCCCACAACCCCAGGTTGTGGATTTAGCTACTCATGACTTGGGCTAGAAAACAAATAATGCATAAAGAAAACATAGCTGATAACCTACCCAAGAAGAATGAAGAATAAGAAAACTACCTTTGAATTTAGAATGACAAGCTTGAATGATAAAATTAATCCACAAGTGAACTAATCTCCAAATTTGAGTCTCCAAAGAAAATCCTAAAATTCTACTCACTATTTTCTCTCTGAAACCCTCTATAAAACTCATGAACTATGAAAAACCATGACAAATTCATGCTAAAACCCTAAAATATACTATTTAAAGTATTTACAAATGAGTCCCTAAATTAAATAAAAAATACTGGTTGGCTTCTGTTGTGGCTCATAATTATGACTTGTAGTGTGCACTATGAGTTATAGTCAGGTTTTCGTAGTCAGCATTTAGTATTTTGGACTTCACTACTATGATACACCATTATGAGTCGTAGTCAGGTTTACAAATCGTAGTACCTTCTCATAGTCCACGCTTGCATTTCTTGGTATACTTTTGATTAACACTATCACTTGCTATGAGGCACCCTTTATGAGTTATTGAAGGGACTATGGATTGTACCTGGGGCTCGTATGGCTGAACTCTAATTTTTCAGAATTATTTTTGAACACTGTGAGGTGATACGAGACTACCTTTACATTTCGTAGCTTGGGCTATGGCTCATAGTGGGGCTTATATGTCATGAAAATCAATAAAATCTGTAACTTTTGGGGCTTATATGTCATGAAAATCAATAAAATCTGTAACTTTTTCCAAAATCATGCCAACCTGTATTTTTTGCAAAAACAAACACAAAAGCACATAAAAACCATAAAAGTCGCATTGAGAACACACAAAATCCCAGGTTTTATGCATCAAATGTATTGTATTTTTACAACACATCACTTTCCACTTGTTTAACATATGTCATGATCCTAGCAATATCCATCTCCTTAATAAGCATTTGAAACGCCCCAAAATGTGTTTTGAAATGCCATAATCATAATATCTATGTATCTCAAAATTCATGCATGATCTAAAAAATCTGACTTTATTTTCTGGATCAAGGGAAAAATTGAGTGGAAAAAGGGTATAACCCAAAATTTAGAATACCTTTAGCAAAATGTTTTTTGCTAATTTACAATTTCTAGTGGTTGTCTATGCCCTGGCCGCTATGTACCGAGGTGTGGAGTAGTGTAATTGGTCAGTCGCAATAGGTCCACGTCATGCTAGGGATGCAAACCAGTGCAATATTTTTCTTACTTTTTTTGTTTTGGCCAAGCGCATTGGGATCATAGCCCCATGCCCACTTAAATGTGAAATTAGCCATACTTAGCCATTTTTCAACTCTATTATTCACAAAACCATCTCTCAAACCTCTCTAAGACTCTATCATTTCTCTCATTCAAATCTAAGGATCTCAAGCTTAATTTTGGAACCCAAGGATTCATTTTAAGCTCTAAAACCACTTCAAGTTCACTTCAAGGAAATCAAGGTTTAAGGTATGTGGGTTTCATCCATTGGGTCCCTTTCACCCGTGGAGCCAAACCTTCCCTTTTCATGAAAGTTGTATATTTTCAAGTTGTATTACCTATGGGTATGTCTTATCATGGATTATGAATATAAATTATGTTGGGATTTGATAAAGTATTGATTAACTATGCATGACTAACTATATCAAGCTTATTCCATGAATTAATTTTGTCTATTGAGAATATGCATATTTGGAGCTATGAAACAATGAACTATTATGAGCTTTTGTGATGGATTTAAAGGTACTCTACATTAGGGTTTACTACATGGTGGTGAGTTGGTGAGTTGATTTTCATTAAGTTTACTCATCTGATTTCACTCTTGAATTGCATGATTTTGAACAACTATCATGGACCCATCATATGTTTGATAAAATGACATGACAAGAATTCTCAAGTTATTGATGATCTATTACATGATTTACAAATGAGGTGACTTCATGATGATTAAGGGTTTTCAAGTGTGTATTTTGAATTTATGAAAAAGTATCTATGATTTTACAAGTACCAAGTTAAGCCCTACTTCAAGATTTTACCTCTTGTGAGCCATTCATGTTAAAGCAAAGGTTCATATATGAATATTATCTACTCTCATTTTTAAGTTAGGCTCACTTTTATAGGTCAAGCATGTTTATGAGCTACTCAAGTCATGTTGTTACAAGCTATTCATGTTATTATTAACGTATGATTATTTCAAGTATTTTGTGGGATTTGACTTAACATTGATTGAGGCTTAAGATGGGGGCTCGATTCAAGGGGTCCTTATATAAAGTCTTTAGTCTCTAAACTATATGCCACCATAGGATTATGATTATTAGCCTTGCTATACTAGTTGATCTATTTAGTTCATGTTATTATGTTTGGTTTGCCTTGGCAATTAGACCACACTTCGTCGGGGGGTGTCATGCTTGGTCACCTGAACCGAGGGGGTGTCAAGCCTCGAAGTCCAAGTTGTAGCTGGTTGGTCTATGTCAGTTGAGGTCACTTTTCGGTTATGTCTGATCTATCTGTCCGAGGGGGTGTCATGCCTTGGATTCCAAGTTGTAGCTACTTGGTCTATCTTGATTAAGGTGTCTTCCCACATATGTATGCTATATATATATTGTGAAAGATGAATGATTTACAAGCATGTTTTATTATGAGCATTGATCATGCATGCCATATTGAGATTATATATCCATTGTTATGACTATGCATTTTGACTATACTGGCTTATGTTTTGTTGCATTGCATCCCTCATACTTAGTACATTCAAATGTACTAATGCAACTCTATGCCTACATGATATTACCATGTAGGGACCAAAGCTCCTTCTGATCATCCTCCACATGGCTTGTTCGGTACTTCCTAGATAAGCATTGTTGAGTCCTCAAGTCCGAGGAAATTATCTACATTACTTTTGCTACTTTGAGACTTCATTATGTTTAACACTTGTTATCATGAGGGTAAGCCCGAAAAGTGTCTTGGCCCCCGCTCCATTCCAAGTTAGAGATTTTATTGGAAGCTATGATGTATTTATGCTATGATCTTGACTCTTATATACTCTTATAATTATCAAAGTCTTCCCTTTGTCCCGCTTAGCTTTTATTTGATTTCTTGTTGTTTTGTTGCTTCCATAACCAAGGATGTGTGATTGATATGCTAAGAGACTTGTTTGGGACCACTTTTGGTTTCTATTCACTGTGTCACATCTAGGTCCTAGGCTTGGGTGATGACAGCATTGCGGATTTACACTCCATCTTCACCAAGTTGGACACTCCCAAAGTGAATTTGTTCATATAAGCCCTAGATTCAGCCACCAAGAAAGGAGCATACTTTGACAATTTTGTTAATTTGAGGGCCTATTCCCTCAAACTTATAGCGCCTTGCCTCAAATTCATAAACTCTATCACCTTAGCTTCCCTTAACTTAAGAGGAAAAAAGTGATCAAGGAAAGGGGCCTTAGATATATCCCAATTAATAGAACCTTCTTCAACACTCTTAGACTTTTATTGTGTGAACAAAACGAGAGTAACTTCCTTAAGTTCATAAGATGCCAATTCGGCTCTCACCCTTGGAAGATTCCCTCATAATTTCCACCACCTTATAGACTTCATTAATGAACTCTTGTGGATCCTCATCTAGCTTGGAACCATGGAACTTTGGGGGACCTATTCTAGCAAAACCTCTTATCCTAGAAGCCATTGTAGAAGTCTTTGAAGAAGCAATGACTTGAGCCAACATAGTAATAGTGGCCTTAAGCTCATCATTTGTAATTTGGTTGACTTGAGGAACTTGAGGAGCTAGAGGAACTTGGCTCTCATTAGCATATTATCCCTTATGGAGTGGAGCACGTCATAAAGCCATTTATGAAAATATCAAAGGAAAAGCATTTAGGAATGATAGTCTTGGAGGCACGACATAGATCACAAAAGAAGCCTTGGAGCTTGGAAATTTAGTTCCGAGAAGTTCTGGACCAAGGTGACATACCATGGAAGCCCTTACGGTCTGTGTGAGGCTATCCAGACCATGTGGAGCCTTGTTGGAGTGACCCTTGGCCTTGTGTGGGGGGTTGTTGAGCTTAATCATGACATTTTGGGCTAAGATACGCCACACATGGACCCCACACAGACCATGCGAGGCTTTACAGACTATGCAGTGGCCTTAATCTTGAAAATCCACAATTTTAGGACCAAGTAAGGTGGTACGACCAAGTATACGATCCGTACAAGGTGGTACAGTCCATATGGGCATCCATATGGGTTTCAGAGTGAAATTTTTCTAAGTATGGGATTGCTATTTTGGACCTTTGTTAAATGAAAATTCTACAAGTGCTGGATCACAGACAAGTGTACGGTCCATATGGCTTATCAGGGCTGTACCACTCCTCCCCAAGATGTAACTTTAATCTTTCAACTCATTTCATTAATGATATTTTCGTAATTATGGTTTATTCTAAGGGTCTTTTGTGATGTTTCATGCCACCCAAGGACTTTCAAATGACCTATACTTTATTCCTTTCATTCAAACTCATTCTTACACTTAGAATTCTCTCAAGTGACTCTTAAGAACACTCTCTCAAAAGACTCTTGTGAATTGACGTTTGGGAATCAAGGAAATGCTTATTCTTCTTTAAATTTCTTCTTAAATCTTCATCATCAGCTAAAGTATGTGGGATTGGTTCTTGGTCCCTTTCAACCAAGAAGACACAAACTCTGTTCACTTAATTTTCATGATATTATGCTTACTTTAAATATGAGTTTTGAGTATTATTGTTTACTAAATTCAATTGAAGTATGGGCTATCATTTATTGTTGATTTTAAGTTGATTTAAGCCCTAATGTGTTGAATTGCATTATTATTATTATAAAGATTTGAATATACATTGTCCCTTTAAAGTTTAATCTAAGCATGGGTAATCAATACTATACTTTGAATGTGGATTTTACTTATGGATATACTTGAATTTCATATTATATTGTTATTTTTAGATTGAATCTATATTACCCATTGCTATTCACATATCATTCATAGCATATGCATTCATGAGCATTGGATTTATGAAATTATCAGTGGGTATGCTCACATATGATGTGATGAAAATGATTTCGGTGAGTTAAGCTCACATATTGGTTCTGAAAAAAATGTGATCACATAAAAGTCTATTTTTATTGGCTCTTTGAGCATATTGGGTTCTTGCACCATATGTTTAATGAATGAGCTATTTCTATGCATGAGAAACATGATATTGATCTATAATTTTGCCTTTTAGCCCATTAATGAATGATTATGAGGAATGTTTGGCTTTTAAGCCTAATTATGCATTGAAATGATTTGAAATGACTATTGCCTCTTTTGAAAACATGTATATGTATAAATATTCTCATAGGATGTTTTGACTTAGCACCAATGGATTAGAAGCATTAGGGCTATCTCCAAGGGCCTTCTCTCGTAAGGTGTGATATAGAGTACCCTTGGCAAGTAATTTTCTTCTACCAATGGGAGGTCTTCATCGGACTAATTCATGTAATAACTCATATGAGTTTGATTTGTCGGTTATAGTCCATCCTAACTATATATGAGCATTTGTGCAGTTTATGCATCATTGGTTTTATCACATATCATATACTATATCTTTTGTTATATATCTCCTTCTATGTTATGTGCCTTTGTCATCTAACATAGAATGTAGGTTTGGTAAGTCATATGCATTGTATGCTTGCATACTTAGTATATTCAACGTACTAATGCATACTTTTGCCTATATGATCTCACCATGTAGCAATTGAGGACTACCTTCTTCCACCGTACAACGTCTAGCTTGGATCTTGAGATTTGCTTGTTGTGTTGAGTCTTATCTTCTAAGGACAAACCACCATTTCCTCTACCTATGATGCTTTATTTATGTCATTTACTTTGAGGGTGGGCCTGGGGTATGTATTAGCCCCCGTCCTATTGTATGACTAGAGACATTGTTGGACATCTTGTAATCTCCTTTATATTTATTGCTAAGTGTTGTATTTGGAGGTTTTGCTTTTGGATATGGTTATCTATTGGGTATCATTATGTGGATTGGCTGTGAGTATGGTGTTATGTCTATATGTTATGATGTGAAAGATCCTAAGTCCCAAATTTCCCCCATAGAGTGAGTCATACTTACCTACCCCTTAGTACTTATGTACTATATGTTATGTGAATCCATATTACTCCCTTTCCATATGACATCTCCATAGCATGAGTCTTACTTACCTATCCCATAGAACTATGTGTTTACTATTTGAATACGCTTCTGAACTGATGATGTGAATTTGGATACTGTAAGGCATATTTGGGAACTCTCGGGGTCCCATTCGCCATGTCACTCCTAGACCGTAGGTTCGGGTCATGACAATATGTATCTACATCATAGGATCTTGGCGGGGACTAGAATATGCAACTAGCTCACCCTTAAGATAAAATAATAATGAAATCATAAAGTCTCAACTTAGGAAAACATCATATTAAAGGACTTGTTCCTTAAGCATGGGAACTCACTAATAAATCCTCAAAAGCTCAATCCAAAAGCTAGCCACAAAATAGAGGAATAATCTTGTCATCCATCCTTAAATGGTTAAATCATGTAGGCAAAGAAGTATGCATCAATATATGGAATTTTCTAAGTATTTAGGTATGCAAGAACAAAGGAACATCATAACATAATATCAATATCCATAATTATAGTCAATAGAATAAGGACACAATATGTATGAGCAATGCATGCATAAAAACATGAGGGGAAGAATCATCAAAACCTTTCATAATCCTAGCATACATATGTGAGAATAAGATCATAACTGATAATAAGACCACGTGAACTATTACATGGAATGTTGATGTTCCCTCTACACCGAGTGAAAAAGGAGTCTACTTGGCCAAGGTTGACACGACGCTCACCCCATAGGCTCTATCATAGGATGGTGAGAATCACTATACATAAAAGATACTACCCTTTATGCTTTATCCTAGCATAAAGTATCACATCAACATAATGGTAATTGGATCAAATAGCTAGCCTTATAGGCACATAAACACTAATATACGGTGGCACATAGTTATGGGACTTGAGGATTTGTATAAGGATCCTTGGAGATAGTCCCTCTCACACAAGCTCATTCTGTGCTAAGTAATATCCCACAGAATAAATAATCATGCACATATATATGTCACGAACTTAGAGCTTTGCTAAGACTTTCGTGCGACAGTAGTCGATTTGCTCATGATTCTTTCATGATCTTGCAAATACTACTAAGACTTTAACTCTTGATTGGTACAGGAATCCTAGATTAAGAAGACAAGAGAGCTTTAGAAAGAATAGTTTTTAGAACACTTGGAAGATTGCTACAACTTTCTTAGATGGTTTGTACAAATGAGTGGACCTCCTATTTATACTACTACCTAGGGGCCAAAGTATAATTAATAATTACTTACAAGTCCCTCACTTATTTACACTTTAGTCCCCTCTGTAGAATCTTCCATACTATTCTATAGATTAAGAATGAGGTTTAAAACCTTCCATACTATTCTAGAGAGAACTAAAGACTACAATATATTTCTATACAATTCTAGAATCTTCCAGGATCCTCCTTTAAGCTCCACATATGTCTAGAATCTTCCACACACCTCTAGAGAGTTCCACATATCTTTAGAGTCTTGTACGCGTCTCTAGAGAGTTCCACACATCTCTAGAGTCTTCCACACTTCTCTAGAGAATTTGACACTTCTCTAGAGTCTTCCAAGGATCTTCAAGAGCTATCCACAATGTTCTAGAATCTTCCAGAAATCTCTCCAAGACTCTAGTTTCTTTTCCTTGACTTAAGATTCTTCCTTATTTTTAAGAACAAGTGGCGGGCGGTCACACTCTCCCCCACCTGATGTTGTGATATCTTTGGTGCAATACTGCTGTTGGAACTCTTTATCTCTACCTTCGAGCTGCCGTAGCTCTTTGTGCTATCCCTTTGTGGTATTCTGTGTAGTTTGCTCCCTTTCCATGCCCGAGGAGTACTACTGCAGTTGGTTATCCTTTTTCCCTCTTGGATTTCTTCAATGGCTTCTCCTCTGGCAACTTTTCCTCTTAGCTGGCATGGAACACGACAATGGATTGTTACCCTGGAACCCCTCCACAAGCCGCAAGACTGACAGCTGAACTTGTCCCCCTAACTTGGGCATCTGCACTAAGGGCACCATGCAGGAACCTCCTTGCTCCATGACCATGAGTTGTTGGAGGTAGGGATCGATCACTACATGGTACTTCCAAAAAAATTCCTGCCCAATAATGATGTAAAAGAGGTCTATTGGGCCAACATAGAAGTTAGACTTGCCATGCCACTCACCTAAAGGTATATCGACTCCTTGAGCAACTCCAAACACAGGAGTCATTGTCGCATTGATCGTCTTAAGTTGCACTTTACTTGGGTTATATTTTAGTCGCAACTTGGTTATTGCAGACTTAGTCACGATGTTAGCCTCTGCGCCTGTGTCGACCATGGTATGAGCGGGATGCCCATTGATTATAATTGCTCCACATATCCCAATCACGCCTGCTCAGGCCGTGTATGAATCTTCCCTCAATTTGGGTGCCTCTTTTTGTTCCTTCTGCTCCTTCTATTCCCGCAATATGGCACTAAGGCTCTTCAATTTGAGGCACTTCTTGTAACTACGTATCCCCTTACTTTGTCTTCTAGACCTTCTGTTATCACTTATGCTCTTCCGTTTGAGGCACTTCTTGTAACTATATATAGCACTTAAGCTCTTTCTCAAGCTATGCCTTACCCTCTATGCTGCTTTGTCGCCCAGACCTCCTGTTATGAGGCCGACCGGTGTTATGATACATGGGATGTGATTGATAACCCTTGCTTTTGCCACCATCTCCCCCACCTTGGTCATGACTACCATTCGAGTCTTCTCCCAGGTCTTTACCTTACCTGTCATGTCGAAAGTCCATTAAAGCCTCTGCCTGTATGATGGCCTCGTCACTGGTCTTAACTTGTCGACATTCCTGCCCCATCCTGGCCTAATTCTGTAGGCCATCCATGAAGTGGAACATCATATCATCATTCATATGGTTGAGGATGTGGAGCATAACGATAGTAAACTCTTACATGTAGGCCCTTATGATAGCCGTCTATCTCAGCTCCTTGAACTTTCACTTTGCCTTATAGATAATGTTGTTTGGGAAGAAGGCCTTTATGAACTCACTCTTGAACTCCCCTATGTATTGATGGCGCATAACCCTGATGTGCTATCAAAATACAACACATTTGATGCCTAAACAAGGGATTTTTGTGAGTTATTACTGCGACTTTTTGTGGTTTTTATGTGTTTTTCTGTTGTTCTTGCAGAAAAGTTAGGTTGTCATGCTTTTGGGGAAAATTGTAGATTTTGCTGAAGCATAGGACATATGAGTTCACCTACGAGTCATAGCCCAAGCTATGAGTCATAGGGTTCTATCGTAGCAAGAAATAGAGAACAAAAACTTATAAATCTGCTAAGTGGAGGTCTACCCTAGAGGCCATCCTACAAGTCGTAAGTAGCACTAGGACTCGTATAGGTGGACTTGTAACAAGAATCAGAGAGCCAAAATATTAGACCAAAACCTAAAGGCCTAGACTATGAGAGGGGCATACGAGTCGTAGCCCAAGCAATGACTCGTACCAGTTAAGTCCAAGATGTCAAGAACCTGATATGAGACCTCCACTATGACTCGTAGGTCACCCTACGAGCCATACCAGCTGCCAGCTGTCTTTTCTATGTTACTTTTAGGATTTTTATGTAAATACTATAAATACATTAAGTTAGGGTTTTATTTGAGATTCCAAATGTTACTTTTAGGGTTTTTATGTAAACACTATAAATACATTAAGCTAGGGTTTTATTTTGAGATTCCATACTTTAGAACATAAAACTTGCCTTTGAATATTCTCTCAAGAATATTTTAGTGTTTTAGCTTAGTTTATCATTTTCTCTTGGAAAACCCATTTTGGGGATTGCAAATCTTGCTTTGTAATCTATCAAGCTTTTGGGTTTGCAACTTGTGGTGCCTACACTTTTTATTGCTTTTGGTAAAATTCTCAACTATGTCTTATATTTGCATTTTTGTTGGTTTTGCCTTCGCTATGAGTTGCTAAGCACCCACAAGTTGGGTTTGTGCGAACCATGGATAGTTAACTTGGTATGACCTAGGTTTATTACATTTCTATGATTGGGGTTTTGTATGTATTGTCTATTTCTCTTCATATTAATTGTTATTTGGTGGTGGCCAACACCAAACCCCACCTATTATCATGATCCCGACCAAGGTAGTGACGAATAGAAAAGGGAAATAGATGACAGGATTTGATTGATGTGTTCTTGTCTAATCAACCAAGCCTGATCAAGGGGAGGTTGACAAGGACCATAGGTAATGGTTAGTTGGCACGCCATGATAGCCAACCAAGCGCCATGGTGAAATTCGACCTTCACCTTCACAAGAGGACTGGAAGAACCTAAGTTACCATCCTGCATGCGAATCTCCAATTGTAGTTATGTTATCTAGGAAAATCGAGTCATCAAACTATGGGGAACACAATTCCCATATTGTCCCTGAAATTGAGTGTTTCCTCGCGTTATAGTTTAGTGTTTATTTTTACTTTGTTTTTGAATCACAAACCCCCCCCCCCCCATTTAGAAATTGTAGCTATGAATGCTTGAAATGATTAGTAGTGAAGTCTTGTAGTCAAGCCCCGTATTCCCTATGGATTTGACCTTAACCTCCGATTAGGTTAATTGTTGACAACTACAGCTTTCTTATTGGAGAAAGAACATCATAAAAAATTATGGTGCCATTGCTGGGCAATACAACTATGTTTTGACTTGAATTCACTATTAGTTTGTTCTAGTGTTAATTTCTAGAGTCACATATATTTTACTTTTGTTTTTTTTTGTTAGTTGATTTTAAGTGCAGGTTGGCTGGCAGTCTGACTGAAGAAAAGTTATACATTGCAAACGAGTTGTTGGAAACTTTGTAGAGGCAACCCCTATTTTATGGGTAAGAGTTCGAAGACCCCCAAATTCACCAGTAAACTTTTACTCAAATGTTGAGGGGGGTTCTTGGGACAAGACATCCTGCTAGGGAGGCCATGACTCTTAGGCTTTCCCCATGACTCTATAGAGTGAAGCTGCAGAATGGTGGTCAATTCTCCCACCTGATATTTGTTCTAATTGGGGGGAGGTACAAAGAATCTTCCTCATGAACTTCTATAACGATCCCAATGAGCAGAAGCTATAGAACAACATCTGCAATTTCAAAAGGGTGCTAGGAGAACCTTTGGTAATAGCTTAGGAAAGGTATAAGTAGTGCTTGGCAATGAATCAAAACCACTGTCTGACTGTTGATGAATTGGCGGCTAGTTTCTACCAAGCACTAACCTCCGATCAACAAGGTTATGTTGATGCATTGTTTGGAAGGGACTGTTGGGAGTTCCTAAGATGACCATTTGATGAGATCACCGAGCATATAGACAAGTTATCTGCAGTTGCTCAAGTTTACCAACCCTTTCAAGGACAAGCTGCACCATCCACTAGTGTATTGAAGGAATCCCTGGGTAAACCCAAGATTGAGAATGTGCCAAACTGGCCGAGGTTACCGCACCAACATTGCATCATTGATAAGCTGAAAGGATTGAGCATATGCCTGAATAAGTCCTGACCAAGGTCAATGAGCAAGATGACATTGTTCAAAAGATAAAGTTTGATGTTCCCAAAAGTAACTACAAAGTGGAACAACAAACCTTGTCAATGCAAAGGCTTAGAGATAGGATGGAGCAGCTTGCTGAGAAACTGGAGGCAGTACAGAAAGAACAAAGGAGGAATAGAAGGAGAAGTGATGGAACTCATAGAGAAGTTTGATTATCCATGATGGCATGGTCGAGCCGCGACGTTAAAAATGCATTTCTTGGGAGGTAACCCAAGCATTTTTGATAATTGATGGTTTGTTTTAAGTGTTATTGGTTATTGAGATTCTTAGGTAGAAGGTGTGAGTTTGTTTTAAGTTGAAAAAGATTGATACAATTGTAATATTTTGGAGATTATTGTGTTTTGAGACTTGATCTGCAGGTAAAAAATTGAAAAACTAAAGATATGCAAAAGTGGCACTTGGAGCAGCTCCTACGAGCAGGCCTACGAGTCGTAGTCACCACTACAAATCATAGTCATGCATAGTAGAAGGAATCAGTAAGTATAAGAAGTTGGCGCATACAGTACGAGCCAACCTTACGATTCGTAGGGTTCTCTATGAGTCGTAAGTGGGGTTCATAGTGCCCAGGTATGATCCTTAAGTTTTTGCAAGTGTGGGTCTGTTACGAGACTAGGAGCTATGAGTCATAGGATAGCCTACGACTCATAATCGGGGTCTCGTAGCCCTAATCAATAACTTTTTAATTGATGACCTACTTTTTCATATAAAAGGGGTAAAAATAACATTTGACCCCTAAAATTCATTTCTAACCCTAAGTCTGGCGATTTCCCTAAAACCATCTCCATATTTCACTTTTTTGATCAAAATCCTGGCTACCCACATTATTTTTTGGCAAGGATTCTGGCAAGGTCACTATTTTCTAGGGTTTCGACATGGTTTTGAGTCTCTTTGCTTTGGTTAAATTCTCCGATCAATCGGTAAGCTTCATGGTTAATTTTAGCACCCTATTGTGGTGAGCTTATTCCTTAGATGAGTGTATGCTTAGTTTAACCATGTATAATCATTCCATGTGGTGATTTTTTATCTAGACATGAGACCTAGGGCTTTTATGATTTGAAAAGTCTTGTTGTGATTGAAACCTTGTTCAAATTCTTGAGTGGATAGTTGTAAATGTGAAGATTATTGGTTCATGGAATGTAGTACTTAATTGTTGCCCAACCATTGCATGAATTGTTATTGGATTTGGAATTTAAGAGGTGTAGTTTTGGTTCTTGTGCCTTAACCTGTTGGACTTGATTGAAATGGTCTGACTGTCACTTGCATCTCTATTGAATGTCTTATTGGTATCAAGTGTGAGCTCGAAAAGTATATTATTTTCGGTGTGCTTGTCGTAATGTGAAACTAATTTCGATTCTTAGGGATGGTGGATGTTCTAACTTTTTGATGTCATTTTGGGACCATTTATGTGCCAAGTATTTTGTATTGCTCTTATAGTTGCCAACTCCTGAATTGTGTGTTTTGCTTGTGTTTATTGTGGGAAAGTGTTAGGTACTACTGGTGCCTTCTGTTTTCAGCTACGAGGCACTCCTACGACTCGTCGATATCCCTACGAGTCGTAGTAGCACCTCGTAGCAAGCATCAATCACCTATGGTTTCTTGATATTTCCCACACGAGACCCAAATACAACTTTGTAATACCTGCTATGACTCATAGCGAGGGTCTTATAATCTTGACTAAGTGCTTAAAAAGGTATCTGGAAATTGGTACGAGGCCAGACTACGACTCGTAGGCTCAACTATGAGTCATAATTGTCCCTCGTTATTTGAGTTCAGACTTCATTTTTATAAGAAATTTTGTTACTACGAGGCCAGTATATGACTCATAGGACATCTAACAAGTCGTAATTGTACTCATACAGGTTGGATATTGAGTCCATGCCATCCTCCAGTACTTCAGCACCAGCAACAGCTATATTACAGGTTGATACTCTTACTTCTGCTGTTGCTTTTCAGGCATTATTATGCAGAATGGCTACGGCAGAGTCCAGACTTCAGGCTCTATCTGTATGGGTTAGAACTTGGGTTGACTAGACCATATGGGACTCAGAGGAGAGGATAAAGGCATTCGCCCACGATCTGGTAGATGAGAGAGTTAGAGCAGTGGATTCCCGAGTAGATGCTTTCAAGGCGAGAGTTTAGCGGAGACCTGAGGGCGTTAGGCCTGCTGACACAAGTGTGGTGACAGAGGAGTTGACCAAGTTTAAGGCCATGTTATTGCAAATGTTAACAGCTTCTGTTGCAGTCCCGGAGGTGGCACTAGCGGGCTATGAGGCATTTGATTGGCTAGCTAACGTCCATAGGAAAAGGCCCTTTGAGCATGATAATGATCCAGAGCTGACTCAGAAGAGTTCGAGACCGGAGGAGGAGCCCATACTCGAGGCAGTGGTGCAAGAGTCGCTATTGTTGGCGATTATTCAGAGAGATAGGGAGTAGCACACCCAATATGGAGAGGGTAGCTTAGGTACTGCTGCGGAGGAGATAGTGCCCTAGGACCCCACAGACGAGCCAGAGAACATACTATGATGTTTGATTTCCTTTGACCCCAGTTCTTATTTTATCATTTTGGATACTTTGTTTTATTTTTAGACAATATCCTATTTTGGTGAGGTGTGGGAAGTTATGGATTAAGGTGAAGTCTGAGTAATCTTGAGTCCATAACTTCCCCTATTTTTGATCCCAAGGTTTTCTTGCCATGTTTCTTTTCCTTATGGATGTTTAATTTTCTGTTGAACCGGTATGTTTTTGTAGTGTAGATAATGTGTAAATTCATAGTAGTGTTATTTGTTGGCATATACATAATCTTTAGATGCTTTTTAAAGTTTTGATGAAAAATTAGGTACCCACAAAGTTTTTGAGATGGTGATTATTGATGTGTTCATGCATTTTGAGTATCTGGCAATGTTTGTTCTGATAATGTGAAGGTAAGCTGAGGCTTGAAGCATGACCTGTAAGTTTATACTTGATTGTCCGTGTAATGTCATGTGTGTTGTGAGCTTATTTTGCTGCATTCATACATCTTATATGGACTCAGAACTTGCCTAGTTACTCTAAAATTGGTTTGATGATGTGGTTGATTTGGAAAGGATCTTAGGCCTTTGTTCTTTTTGTAAACCCGCTTTTAGCCTAAATGACCTACCAAATGAGTGAGTGAATCCCTTGCTCCAAATTTTTGAGTCTCTCATATACTCATTCTTTCTTGACACCTTTCTAGCTTAACCTTGTTTGATGAAATACCTTGATACTGGCCCTGATTTATCCTTGAACATGTGAAATTTAATTGAGACTAAAAGCCTAAGTTGAGCGTGGCTACAAATTGTGGCCCTAGTTTGAGGAATGGATATTGTGTACTTCAACTCAGGCAAAAAGCCTAAGTTGAAGGTGGCCCTTATTGTGGTAAAGTAATAATATTGAGGTGGCTAGACGAGAAATAAAGGAAGAAATGAAAATGCATGAGCCAAGTGAAGAAAAAAAAAGAAAAGTGCCTTGATGTTAAGAAAAAGTATCAAGAAATGAGTTCAAAAATAAGACACAGTTGAAAATAGAAAGAAAGCACTTGAGAAAAGTTTGAAATAGGAGAATAAGGGTGGATTTAATAAAATGGGTTGGGTTATAAAAGCAAAAAGTGTTGGTAAACATGGTTCAAGGATAACTTTTTTTCACTACTTGCCCAAAATACCATACTAAAGCACCCTGAACCTATATTACTAGCCCATAAGTCCTAAAGTGATCCAAATCCACTTTATCATCAAGTTAGAAGATGAGTACAGAGGCAAGCCTATGGTGTTAGTTAATATGCATGAATGTCAATTGTGAGAGTGAGAATGTTTCCTCTGTCCCTGAATTCTGAATGCTTCTTGAGTGAGTAAGAGGGAGTTCTTTTCTGTGAGGGCACGACTTGATTAGCATATAGCTGCACCAGTGATTGTGGATGGTTATTGCTCCTTAGCTTATCAAAGTTGGGTTGCCAAATTCATCATGTTTTGTTGTGCTTAGTAACTTTGCAATCTGGTTTTGAAAATGATAGTTGGGTCCCTTGATCAGAGTGAATGATATATATGCCATTGGTATAGTTGCTATATTTCTCATTGTCTGCGTAGATTGAGTCATCGCTTGAGGACAAGCAATAATTCTAAGTTGAGAGTGTTGATGTGCTATCAAAATACAACACATTTGATACCTAAAATAAGAGATTTTTGTGAGTTCTTAATGCGACTTTTTATGGTTTTTATGTGTTTTTGTGTTGTTCTTGTAGAAAAGTTAGGTTGACATGATTTTGGAGAAAAATTGCAGATTTGCTAAAGTATAGGACATACGAGTTCACCGACGAGTCATAGACCAAGCTACGAGTCGTAGGGTTCTATCATAGCAAGAAGCAGAGACCAAAAACTCAAAAATCAGCTAAGTGGAGGTCAACCCTATGAGGCCATCCTACAAGTCGTAAGTTGCACTACGACTCGTATAGGTAAACTCATAATAAGAATCAGAGAGCCAAAATATTGGACCAAAAACTGAAGGCCTAGACTACAAGATGAGCATATGAGTCGTAGCTCAAGCAATGACTCGTACCAATAGGTTGTACCAGTTGAGTTCAAGATGCCAAGAACCTAATACGAGACCCCGACTATGATTTGTAGGTCACCCAACGAGTTGTAGCTGCGAGAAGTACCAACTGCCAGCTGTCTTTTCTATGTTACTTTTAGGGTTTGTATGTAAATGCTATAAATACATTAAGTTAGGGTTTTATTTCGAGATTCCAAACTTTAGAACATAGAACTTGCCTTTGAATATTCTCTCAAGAATATTTTAGGGTTTTAGCTTAGTTTATCATTTTCTCTTAGAAAACCCATTTTAGGGATTGCAAATCTTGCTTTATACTCATCGCCAATCTATTAAGCTTTTGGGTTTGCAACTTGTGGTATCTACACTTTTCATTGCTTTTGGTAAAACTCTCAACTATATCTTGTATTTACCTTTTTGTTGGTTTTGCCTTAGCCATGAGTAGCTATGCACCCACAAGTTGGGGTTGTGGGAACCATCGGTTGTTGACTTGGTATGACCTAGGTTTATTACATTTCTATGAGTGGAGTTTTGTATGTATTGTCTATTTCTCTTCATATTGATTGTTGTTTTGTGGTGGCCAACACTAAATCCCGCCTACTATCATGATCTCGACCAAGGTAGTGACAAATAGGAAAAGGGAAATAGATGACAGGATTCGATTGATGTGTTCTTGTCTAATCAACCAAGCCTGACCAAGGGGAGGTTGAATGGGACAACAACTAATGGTTAGTTGACACGCCATGGTAACCGACAAAGCGCCATGGTGAAATTTAACCTTCACCTTCACAAGAGGGCTGGAAGAACCTAAGTTACCATCTTGCATGCAAACTCCAATTGTAGTTATGTTATCTAGGGAAATTGAGTCAACGAACCATGGGGAACAAAATTCCCAAGTTGTCCCTAAAATTGAGTGTTTCCTCGCGTTATAGTTTAGTGTTTATTTTACTTTGTTTTTGAATTACAAAAACTCCCCCCCATTTAGAGATTGTAATTATGAATGCTTGAAATGATTAGTAGTGAAGTCTTGTAGTCAAGCCTTGTATTCCCAGTGGATTCGACCCTAACCTCTGGTTAGGGTAATTGCTGATAGCGACCACTTTTTTATTGGAGCATGAACATTATCAAGCCCCTTCCCTATCTCCCACTCCTTTTGTTTCCACCATAACACGGCCATCTCTGTCAGGTACAACACAACTTTGTTGATCTTCATCTCATCGTTCGTCACCTTATTATACTTGAAGTAATTCTCCAAGTGCCACAAGAATTTCTCCACCTCATACGCATCTTGGACACCGTTGAAGACAGGTGGCTTGGGAGCTTCAATCTTGGACTCCCTTTCCACGGCCATCGCAACATATTTCCCTTCATTGACAACTTTCTTGAGCTCCTTTATCCTTGTGCTCATGGCTTCCAGCATGCCCATGAAGTTGCCTTCTAAGGCTTCAACCCTGCTCTCCAAGGAAGTGTGTGCTTTCTTTGTCTCAATTTCTGCTACCCTTTGCATGTCCAAGTCCTTGCGGATGCTGTCATTTTCCTCAAGGGTGAAGTACTCCTAGGACTTAAACTTTCCATCGATCTTGGTGAAGCGATGGCACAACAACTCTATTGCTTGACAAGCAGTATCCACTCTAGTGATCCACTCTAGGCTTTGTGTGACGTCTGTCGGCAACTCGGTATGCTCATCGTCACTTAATTCTGCAGCTGGGGGTGAGACAACATCGCATGGTGATGGATCAATTGGCACTTTCTTGCCCTTCTTGGAGGCTTTCTTCCCCTAGCGCTTCTTGGCTCATTGTCACTTGCTTCTGTGGCTGGGGGTGAGACAACATCGCTTAGTGATGGTTCAACCGGCACTTTCTCGGCCATCTTGGAGCTTTTCTTTCCTTGCGCTTCTTGCCAACATCCAACATAACGTTGGCAGTGCTGGTGGCGTAGACCTCTCCATCGCTTGCCATAGTTTCCCTTAGTAAACCTCGCTTTAACTCTTGATTGCTAAGGGAATGCTAGATTAAGAAGACAAGAGAGCTTTAGGAAGAAGACTTTTTAGAATACTTGGAAGATTGCTACAACTTTCTTGGATTGTTTGTACAAATGAGTGGCTCTCCTATTTATACTACTACCTAGGGGCTAAAGTGTAATTAATAATTACATACAAGTCCCTCACTTATTTACACTTTAGTCCCCTCGCTAAAAACTTCCATACTACTTTAGAGAGAACTAAAGACAACAAGATATTTCTATGCAATTCTAGAATCTTCCAGGATCCTCCTTCAAGCTCCACACATGTCTAGAATCTTCCACACTCCTCTAAAGAGTTCCACACATCTGTAGAATCTTCCACGCATGTCTAGAGAGTTCCACACATCTCTAGAGTCTGCCACACTGCTCTAGAGAATTCCACACTTCTCTAGAGTCTTCCAAGGAACTTCAAGACTCTAGTTTCTTCTCCTTGACATTAGATTCTTCTTTATTTTTAAGAACAAGTGGCAGGCCATCACATATAGCTTTAAACATAATTCATACTTTGTCAAAATCATACTTTCATAGCTTGTAAAATAGGCATCATAGCTTCATAGAAACATATGATATCATAGGAATAGTCCATCTACATGACTTTCATATAGTGTGGGTACATTCCCTATCTTAATATCATCATTGCATAAACAATAGGGTCTTAAGTCACCCTCATAATGATATCATCATCATTAGAACATGCTTTTCATACTTAGCATCATAGTTCATGAAAATCATAGGTTTGTCATAGGAAACTAGGGCTATGTATTGGTGCATGAGCAATTGAGTTAAAACTTGTAATTAGATGAACATCATAGAGGAATCGTGCAATTACAAATTATTTTAGATCATTACTAAATGAATCTGCATTAATTCAACAAACCCTAATCATCACATATATTGAAATTACTTTCATTCACTTGGAAATCATAGAAATAGTATAATCCTTCATAATTCATGCATAAATAGGTATAATCATCATGTGAGAATCATAATTCAATAAATTGGAATCAAGTCAATAAAAATCTATGCTTAAACTTTTAGTAAAAAGGGAGAATTAAGTTAGGTTTCAGGGATGAATCTAGTCCATGAATGAATCCTTATATACCTCAAGTGAAGATCTTTAGAAATTGGAGTGATTAACCTTGAAATCCTTGACCAAAGGTGTAACCCTAACTTCAATGGAAAGAATTCTTAGAGAAAGAATTATTTTGAGAAATTTGGGAGAGGTTTCGAGAGTGAATGAGATAAAATGAAATAGGAATAAGTTTTATAGGAGTTAGATCAGATAAGTTATTAGAAGAGTCAAAACGATGCAATTTAGGAGTTAAATGAATTGGGAATGACCAAAAAGCCTTTAATTTAAAAAATGCCGAGCCTATTTATGAGACTCTATTCATGGGCGGGTCGTGCTGTGCCTTCATGGAATATGTGTCACAAAATTTTAGGTACTAAAATTTGCATCTTGAAACCATGAAACCTCATCTACGGTCCATCGCTCCATTTATGGCCCTTTGTACCATTCGTAGAGTGACTTCCATACTTAGAAAAAATTCTATTCCTCAAGGACCTTATCACGATGTAGTCCATAAGCCATGGTTCTATTCACGATCCATCCTGTTCTGTATGGAATGAATTTTAGAAACTCAAAAATTTTCAACTTTCTGGGCCTTCATCCATGAGACCTTTCTTTGACTCGTGGCCTCATCCACAAGCCATAGATGGCTTGTGAAACTAGTTAGTTTCAAAATTTCCTTAACTTTCCTTTTTCAGGCTTTTTAACATGCAAGGTGTTATAACTAATTCTCTTCATAAAGAGTTATCACTAATTTCATGGTTATTGAGGATAGTATAAACTAATTAATCGGGGATACTAAGTATTAAAAAGAGTTAAATATAAGACCCTCCTAAAAAAGAGATGACCACATTCATATGCTATCAACAACTTGATCATCTTTTTTCTTTAATTAAAAACTTAAACCATCCCATTTCATTAGGGAATCATGACCTAATTCTATGGGTCCTACCATCCATAAAAACACAACATACATGCAACCATTCCATTCCTAGTATGACATCAAAATCTACCACGCCAACTCCAACAAGCCACAAGGCAAGACCTAATGCAATACAAACCCGCATCAATAGTTATGAACTTTCTAGCAACAATATACCCAACCAAGAGGTAAACACCAAAGGTTCATATCTTAACTTGGCACACACAAGAAGCCCACTAGCAACTAAAAGAAATAATGGAAGAAATAGTGAAACTCGAATCCATCAACATCAAAACCTTCAACTTACCTTCCTTTGCCTTCCTCTTTGAAGCGACATGATAAACTAGAAGAGCAAAGAAGATTCATTAGAGGGGAAAGCCCTATCTCACTTATAAAGCACAACAAAGACCATGAAGAAGGGAAACATTTCCTAAAATGTCTCACAGCCTCCTACTCATAGTTGTGGTGCACAACACAACCATGCATAAGACTCTAATTGACGTAGTGTGTTAGACTCTGAGGATCTATTAACCTAGTGCTCTAATACCATCTTTGTCATGACCTAAGCATAAGACCTAGACATGATCGGCGAATGGGAAAGCCAAAGGAACCCCAAACAAGCCTCGTAACATATCATCACACATCCTTAGTTGTAAAAATAAGATAAATCAACATAAGAAACATAAATAAGGAAAATTAGGACTAAGGGAGAGAGACTTATATTTAAATAGCTTGAATATCATTTGTGAGTCAAAGCTCAAGCATAATACATATCTTGTCTAGCAGCACCTCGGGCTCAACATCATAGTCAAAACATACCAAAAAGGAAAGATAGTCTTTAATACATAGCATAGGAATGAAACCAATATCCTCAGAATTGAGGACTCACCAATTAACTTGAATAGATACCACGAGCCACGTGGAGGAGGATAATGACCAAATGAAGCTTCGATTCCTATATGGTAACATCATGTAGGCATAGAGTATGCGTTAGTATGTTTAAATATACTAATTATGTAGGATGCAATGCAACAAGAGATAAGCAACATAATTGAAATGCATAAACATAGACACTAGATAGCAGAGTAACAATATGACATGTACAAATGATGCTTGAAATACAATCATACTTGTATAATTCATAATACATAAGTAGAAGGAGGCCATCATCATAGACCAAACAACTAGTGTTTGGAATCCAAGGTTTGGCACCCCCTTGGAGGGTGATCAAGGTATATACCCCTTAATCAGTAGATGAACATCACACCTTTCACCTAGTTGGCTAAGGTATCAACCCCTCAACTATGGTTAATAGATATCCCACCCTCTATTTAGGTGGCCAAGGCATCAACCCCCTTACCGGTTAATGGACATCCCACCCTCTATTTAGGTGGCCAAGGCATTAATCCCTTGTCGGTTAATGGACATTCCACCCTCCATTTAGGTGGCTAAGTTATCAACCTTTTGCTGGTTAATGGACATCACACCCTCCAATTAGGTGGTCAAGGTATCAACCCCTCAATAATGGTTAATGGACATCACACCCTCCACCAAGATAGGTCATCTTAGAGTAGCATAGATACTTCTCATAAACATAGATCATATAAATATTCACTTTATGATCATAAAGTCATTCAACTCATATGACATGCTTTGGACCTTCAATTCTTCAAGAAATCACATCCGGATATTTTATCGAACACTTAGAGGGTGTGTAATACTCGTATAAAATTATGAAATATAGAGATGAAATTATGCAAGAAAATCCATTGTAAAAACATCAATTAACACCTTGTAACACCCTCAAGCAATATACATCAAAACCCTTATCAAATCCTACAATAGATCAAAGATTTATAGCTCAAAATATAGCAAAATAGTCACAACTTTACATACCTTTAACATAGTTTGCAGTGAATTTCATAATATGCAAGACCTATTTGTAAATCAACTTTAAATCATATAATTTGAGTAAAAGGAGGCTTGGGCATCATGGGTGAAAGAAACTCATGAAAGAAACCCATATACCTTGACCTTGAAGAACTTATTGAAGAAGACTTTAATGGAGACTTGAAGCTTGAAGGTATTCTTAGGCCCAAGACTTGAAAGTCTTGGATCGAAGTAAAAAAATAGGACTAAAATAACACTGATCCTCATCACGAAAGCTACATGAATTAATCACTGGAATTTATATTTCTGTACATATGAGTTCTACAAAAATTGGCACAAATTCTTCATCTGAACTCAGAATGAGGTAAAAACAAACTTCTTTGGAAAGATAATTCAAAGAGCTTTAATTTGGTAGGTCATAGGCCATCCAGTTCTTTGTGCACTAAGAGATATGCCTCTTTAAGTTTGACCCTCATAAATCACATTTTTGCAATTTTTGGATTTTGATACAGTTTTTTTAAAATTTGGGTTAGACCTATTTCTCACTCAATTTTGCTCCCTAAACAAGAATATGAAGTCAAATTTTTGAAATAATGAATGGATATTCAGATATATGGAAAATACAATTTTGGGCACTTCCAAGACACATTTTTGAGAACTTTTTGAGATCATTTCACCTTTGATTTTTGACTTTCACTTGTTGGCAATTGTGACATCTGGATATGAACTTAGTAATGTCTCTCTTCATAACACCCCACCAAAACACTTCCCTCAAGATTCTATACATCTTTGTACAACCAAAGTGAATGGAATAGGATGAATTATGGGCCTCCTTCAAGATCAATTCTCTCAAGTCATCCACATTTGACACACACAATCAACCTTGGTACCTAAGGGCACCATATCCTTCTTGGGAGAAAACCTCCATTTTACATCTCTCACCAAGGTCTTCAACTCTAGCAAGGTCGGGTCAAGATCTTGTTTTGCCGTCACCTCCCCAATTAAGAAAGATTTAGAACTATCAACAACTACTACACCACCATTGTCAAACTCATCCAATGAAACAACCCCAAAAATGCTCGAAAATGTGCCTAAAAGATGCTCATAATTGTAATTTCTATATATCTCAAAATTAATATGTGATATCAAAAATTTAACTTTGTATTCTTATTTAGGGAGGAAAATTTGAGTGGACAATAGGTCTAATCCCGATTTTAAAACAACCATAGCAAAATTTTGTTTTTCAAATTTTTACCAAAAAAGTAAGGGTCAGCGCCTCTGGCTCGACACGACCAGGGGGCGGACTAGTGTATTTTTGTTGCTAGTTTCCTAATTCGGCCTAACGCCTTAGGGTCTTATGGCTAAGTCATCCTATGCATAAAAACACCTATACTTAGTCATTTTTCAACCTCATATCATTCAACACATTCCCCAAAACTCTTCTCAAACACTTTGGATCTAAGGATTTCATTCAAGCTTCAAGTTCTCAATCAAATCTTCATCAAGGAATTTTCCTAAGTTGACGTATATGAGGTTTCAACCATTGGGTCCTTTCACCCATGGTGCCCAACCTTTCTTTTCTTTTACATAAATTATAGGTTTCTAAGTTGATTTACTTATGTGTCTTACTTATTATGAATTTGAATATGAACTATGTTGGGATTTCATAAAAGAGTGATTGTTTAAGCATGTTTTGAGCTATGAAGTTATGATCTATTTTGAGATTTGATGAAGGATTTCAATGTATATTGCATGAGGGTATTACCAAGTATTTGTGGGTTGATTTACTTCAAGTTTTATTGCATGATTTCACTATTGAATTTCACGGTTTTATAATAGCATTACACCCCCCCAAGAATTTGATAAAATATTTGGTTAAGGTTTCTTGAGTTATTGAAGGCCTAATACATGATATATGAGTTAAGTGACTTTATGATGATGAAAGGAATGTATATGAGTTGCTATCATAAAAAGTATCTATAGTGTTGCAAGTTTACCATAACAAAGATGAGGGGTATGTACCTCATCCACCTTGTTGGGTGGTGGCAAACCCGTACTACTATAGATGAGACGTATGTACCTCATCCACCTTGTTGGGTGGTGGCGATCTCGTACTACCATAGATGAGGGGTATGTACCTTATCCACCTTGTTGGGTGGTGGCAATCCTATACTATCATAGATGAGGGGTATGTAACTCATCCACCTTGTTAGGTGGTGGCAATTCTGTACTGCCGTAGATGAGGGGTATGTACCTTATGTACCTTGTTGGGTGGTGGCAATCCTGTACCACCAAAGATGAGGGGTCCACCTTCTAAGCAGGTGGCATGCATTGGATTCCAAGTATAAGTTTCTTGGTCTATGATGAAGGTTTCTTCCTTCTCATGTAATAAGTTCTATATAAGGATGTTTTACTTCAAGCATCTTTCATACATGCCATATTATTACTATGCTTATCCATTGCTTATGTTATGCATTTTGATTGTGTTGCTTATCTCTTGATGCATTGCATCCCACATATTTAGTACATTCAAATGTACTAACGTATACTCTATGCCTACATGATATTACCTTGTAGGAATTGGAGCTCCATTTGATCATATTCCTCCTTCACGTGGCTAGTACTATCTCTTCAAGCAAGTTTGGAGAGTCCTCAAATTTGAGGAAGATATCATTTATACCTATGTATGCAAAGACTCTTTTTATCTTATTGTATGCTTTTGACTATGAGGGTGAGCCTAGAAAGTTTTCTTGGCTCCCCCTTAACTCTAAGTTTAGAGGTGTTATTGGACAAGTTATGTAATGATGTTATGAGCTTTGACTCTCTCCACTCTCATATGTTTTAAGCTATGAAAGACTCACTTAGTCTCTTTGCCTTTATTTCTATTCTCTGATTATTGTTTAATTGATTCGGCAACCAAAGATGTGTAATAATATGTTAAGAGGCTTGTTTGGGGTCCCTTCGGGTTCCTTATTCCTCGTGTCACGTCTAGGCCTGAGGCTTGGGTCATGTTAAACTTGGTATCAAAATATTAGGTTGTTAATGATCCTCAGCATCTAACACGCCGCGTGGATTAAAGTCTTATTCATTGATGTGAAGTGCGCCACGACTATGAGTAAGAGGCTATGAGGTATTTTAGGAAATGTTTCACTTCTTCATGATCTATATCGTGTAGTAAAGCTAGGTCTTCTAGGGTTTATTACTAATTTCTTACCATTGCATTTCAGAATATGTTTCAAGCTACTCAAGAAGGCAATATATCAAATGCAAAGGTTCGCAATGCTCTATAGATGTTGGCCAAGGTCGTGACTACCCAACTCAACTGATCGGTGGGCACCCTTGAGACTTCAAATAGTAATAGTAGAGAAGGAAAAGCCAAGAGAACCTGAATATGAGGTAGGCATCCATAAGCCAAGCCCAAGGATAATGGAGAAGTGACTCATCCTAGATGCCCAAGGTGTGGGAGAAAACATGATGGCACATGTTTGAGGAACACGGGTGCATGCTATGGGTGTGGTGAGATGGGCCACAAGATAGTTGATTATCAATATGGTAAATGAGGGCCAAGGAGGAAGGGAAGGTAATCAAGGTGGTGCCCCATAGCACAATAAATTTTACGCTCTTCAAGGGAGGCAAGGAGGGAATGAAGTGCCCGATGTTGCTACCGGTATGTTAAAATTTCCTTTGACTTTGAAGTGTATGTATTGATGGGTTTGGGTGCCACTATTTCTTTCATCATTCTTTTTTTTTGCTAGTGGGCTTCATGTGTGCCCCGAGTTATTATGTGAATGTTTGGTGTTACCCCATTGGTGAGTTTGTTATTGCTAGGAAGGTCCATAGGAATTATTCTATGGTCATATTACAAAGATCTTATCTAGTGACTATGTTGAATTTAAATTTAATACTTGAGGTGGATTAGTTGCATGCATATTATGTCTCCTTTATTTGTAGGACCTGTAGAGTTAGATTCCAATTCCCTAACAAGCCTGTTCATGAGTGGGAGAGTCATGATGTGGTGGTCAAGGGTAGATTCATTTCTTGTATTCAATCTCATAAGTTGATTTCTAGGGGCGGTCTCTATCATTTCATGAGGGTTAGGGACATTGAGTCCAAAGTCATTCTTATAGAGTCGATTATTATAGTTAATGAGTTCCTTGATGTCTTTCCTAGTGAGCTTCCCGGTGTCATTGCATAGAAGGAGGATGGTTCCCTTGGAATGTGTATTGATTATCGATAACTTATTAGGATCACCATAAATATTAAGTATCCTCTACCAAGGATTGATGATCTATTTGACAAACTTCAAGGGGCTAGTCACTTCTCTAAGATTGATCTTTGGTCCGGGTATCATCAAGTGAAAGTGAGGGAGTATGATATTCCTAAGACGGCCTTTTCGACTAGGTATGGGCATTATGATTTTGTGGTTATGTCTTTTGGGTTGACCAATACACCGGCTATCTTCATGGATATTATGAATAGGATCCTTAAACCCTACCTTGATTTATTTGTGGTAGTTTTCATTGATGATATTTTGATCTATTCCTATATTGAGGAGGAGCATGTTAGTCAATTGAGGGTGATGTTACAAAAATTGAGGGAAGAGAAGTTGTATCCTAAGTATGAGAAATATGAGCTTTGGTTGGAAGAGGTTGCCTTTCTATGTCATCTGGTGTCGGGGGATGGTATTAAGATGGATCCCAAAAAGACAAAAGTGGTTAGAAATTGGCCTAGACGTTTGACTCCATCAGATATTAGGAGCTTCTGGGGCTTAGCGGGTTATTACCGGATGTTTGTGAATGAGTTCTCTTCTATTGCTTCTCCTATGACTAAGTTGACTCAAAAGAAGGCTAAATTTGTGTGGACTGATGAGTGTGAAAGGAGTTTCCTAACTTTGAAGGGTAAGCTTGTCTCCGCTCCTATTTTGTCTCTAGCAGAAGGGTTAGAAGGGTTTGTGGTGTATTGTGATACCTCAAGCATTGGTTTAGGTTGTGTATTGATGCAAAATGGTAAGGTGATAGCATATGCTTCTAGATAACTTAAGGTGCATGAAATGAATTATCCTACCCATGATCTTAAGTTGGCCGCCGTGGTATTTTCCTTGAAAATGGGTGTGTCTCTTTGCCTTTATTTCTATTCTCTGATTATTGTTTAATTGATTCGGCAACCAAAGATGTGTAATAATATGTTAAGAGGCTTGTTTGGGGTCTGTTGATGTGTTTACCAATCATAAGAGTCTCCAATATATGTTCACTCAAAAAGATCTCAACTTGAGACAAAGAAGATGGTTAGAACTCCTTAAGGATCATGATATAACTATGCATTATCATCCCGATAAGGCTAACGTTGTGGACGATGCTTTAAGTAGGGTGTTTATGGGTAACCTAGTTCATGTTAATGATGGTGGTAAGGAGGTTTCTAGAGAGGTCCATCAGTTAGCCAGATTGGGGGTTAGGTTGGAAGAGGTTGACAATGGTGGTGTAGTAGTGGTTGATGGTTATAAATCTTCATTGGTTGAGGAGGTAAAGATTAAACAAGATCTTGACCCTACCTTGTTTGAATTGAAGGCCTTGGTGAGAGATGGTATGGTAGAGGGTTTCTCCCAAGGAGGAGATGATGCCCTTAGGTGCTAAGTTAGATTTTGTGTGCCTAATGTTGATGACTTGAGGAGGTTGATTTTAGATGAGGCCCTTTATGGTAGACATTTTTGATTACCAGTTAGCTGGTTTGAAGTGGGAGAGATGGCCTTATTGGGTCCAAATTTGGTGATGGAGGCCTTAGAGAAAGTGAGATTGATTAGAGAAAGGTTGAAAACAACCCAAAATAGTCAAAAGTCTTATGCTGATGAGAGGAGAAGGGATCTCACATTTAAGGTTGGTGATTGGGTCTATTTGAAGGTTTCACCCATAAAGTGTGTGGTTTATTTTGGTAAAAAGAGTAAATTGAGTCCAAGAATCGTTGGTCCTTATAGGATGTTGAGGAAGACTGGCAAGGTGGCCAATAAGTTGGATTTGCCTACTGAAATAGACTTGGTTCATCCGTTCTTCCATGTGTCTATGTTGAGGAAGTATGTGGGTGACCCAAATGTTATTGTGCCATTGGATGTCGTGGCTGTCATTGAAGACGACTTGACTTATGAAGAGGTTCTCTTGGAAATTTTGGATAGACTAGTGAAGAGGTTAAGGAACAAGAATGTAGCTTCCATCATGGTAAGCCGAAGCGGACATGCAAAAGTGATATCCCTATTTCTTCCATTCTACTCAAGCCTAAAGTACTAATCTAAGTCCCCTATATGATTTAAGGTCTTAAGTTTCCGCCCTCATGTCATTTGCATATATTCATGTTTAAATTGATAAGTTCATGGTGATTTTGACACTTATGTTGAGATTTTTGAAATGATGTTCAAGTACATTGTTGCATTCTTGTGTGGGCTAAAATTATCTTGTTTACTTCTCTTATACACATTTCTTTAACATTCAGGGACGAATGGATTTTTTTCTAGCATGTATTGTCATTATTTTGTTTTTTATGTGTTAATTGTATCATATTTTCATATTGTCATGTGCTTTCTTTGACGTTTGGCATATATTCCCCAAAACCTTCTCAAACACTTAGAAAAATATTTCACTCAAAATCAAAGGTCCCAAACTCATTCTGAATCTAAGGATTTCATTCAAGCTTCAAGTTCTCAATCAAATCATCAAGGAATTCTCCTCAGTTAAGGTATATGGGTTTCAACCATTGGGTCCTTTCACCTATGGGGCCCAACCTTTTTTTTTTTACATAAATTGTAAGTTTCTAAGTTGATTCACTTATGAGTCTTACTTATTATGAAATTGACTATGAACAATGTTGGGGTTTCATAAAAGTGTGACTATTTAAGCATATTTTGACCTATTAAAGATCTATTTTGAGATTTGATGAAGGGTTTCAATGTATATTTCATGAGGGTATTACCAAGTGTTAGTGGGTTGATTTATTTCAAGTTTTTTTTGCATGATTTCGCTCTTGAATTGCATGGTTTTATACTAGCATTACACACCCGCCAAATGTTTAATAAAATGTCCAGTTAAGGTTTCTTGAGTTGTTGAAGGCCTAATGCATGGTATATGAGTTGTGACTTTATGATGATGAAAGGAATGTATATACGAGTTGTTATCATGAAAAGTGTCTATAGTGCTGCAAGTTGACCATACCAAAGATGAGTGGTATGTACCTCATCCACCTTCTCGGGTGGTGGCAATCCCGTACTACCATATATGAGGGGTATGTACCTCATCCACCCTGTCGGGTGGTGGCAATTCCGTACTTCCATAGATGAGGGGTATGTACCTCATCCACCTTATCGGGTGGTGGGCAATCCCGTACTACCATAGATGAGGGGTATGTACCTTATCCACCCTATCGGGTGGTGGTAATCCCGTACTACCATAGATGAATGGTGTGTACCTCATCCACCCTGTCGGGTGGTGGCAATCCCGTACTACCATAGATGAGGGGTATGTACCTTATCCACCCTATGGGGTGGTGGTAAGCCCGTACTACCATAGATGAATGGTGTGTACCTCATCCACCCTGTCGGGTGGTGGCAATCCCGTACTACCATAGATGAGGGGTATGTACCTCATCCACTTTGTCAAGTGGTGGCAATCCCATACTACCATAGATGAGGGTATATACCTCATCCACCTTGTCGGATGGTGGCAATCCCGTACTACCATAGATGAGGCGTATGTACCTCCTCTACTTTATCAGGTGATGGCAATCCCATACTACCAAAGATGAGGGGTATGTACCTCATCCACCTTCAAGAGGATGGCATGCCTTAGATTGCAAGTACTAAGTTGCTTGGTCTATGATGATGGTCTTTTCCTTCATATTTAATATTTTCTATATAAGCATGCTATCACGACACAAGCCTAGGGCCTAGACGTGAAACGGCAAATGGGGTACCCGAAGGGACCCCAAACAAGCCTCTTAACATATCATTACACATTATTGGTCACGGAAGCAATTAAACAACATAATTGAATGAGAAATAGGGGCAAAAGCTTTCATAACATAAATATCAATCAAGAGAGTCAAGGCTCAATACATAACATGTCCAACAACACCTCTAATACTTAGATAGGAGCGGGGGCCAAGACAAGAAACCGGGCTAACGCTCATAGTCAATACATACATAAAAGAAAGATAGTCGTACATAGCATGAGATCATAGACATTGTCCCCGGAATGGAGGACTCACCAACTAGCTTGACAGAAATCGTACTAGCCACGTGGAGGAAGATTCTCAAGTGGGTATCCGGTCCCTAAATGGTGACATCATGTAAGCATAGAGACTACATTAGTACATTTGAATGTACTAAGTATGTAGGATGCAATGCAACAAGAGATAAGCAACATAATCGAAATGCAAAACATAATATGACATGAATAGAAGATACTTGAAGTCAATCATGCTTACATAGAACATAATACATGTGCAAGAAGAGACCATCATTATAGAATTCGTAGTCCATTGAGGTACCAACCCTTCAATTAATTGGTGGATCATCTCACCCTACCACTCATGGTGATTGAAGTATAAACACCTCAATTGGTTGTCAAGGTACAAACCCCTCGATATGGTTAGTGGATCGTCTCACCATACCACCCATGGTGATTAAGATACAAACCCTTTAATCCGGTTATCAAGGTACAAATCCATCAATCCGATTATCAAGGTACAAATCCTTTAATCCGATTATCAAGGTACAAACCTCTTGATTGGTTAGTCGATCATCTCACCCTACCACCCATGGTGATTGAGGTACAAACCCCTCAAGCCGGTTATCAAGGTACAAATCCTTCAACCCAGTTATCAAGGTATAAATCCCTTGACATGGTTAACGGGGCTTACAACCCCTCAACTGGGGCATGGTCAAGACTTCTTCATAAGTTAAATTATCTTCAACAGCACCGACAATATCAAGAAGCACAATGGCACTGTGGGGCAAGGTCAATTCCCAACATGTTATAGGAGAATATCATATACATACATTCCTTTCATCATCATAAATTCATTCAACTCATAAGACATGCATTGGACCTTCAATACCTCAAGAAATCATAATTGAATATTTTATCAAATACTTGGCGGGTGTGTAGTGCTAGTGTAAAACCATGCAATTGAGGGATGAAATTATGCAAGAAAATTCAATGTAAAATCATCCATCAATACTTGGTAACACCGTTAAGCGATATACGTCAAAACCCTTCATCAAATCCCACAATGGATCTTAGATTCATCGCTCAAAAGATGCTAAAACAATCACTATTTTATGGAATCCCAACATAGTTCATTGTTAAATTCATAATAAGGAAGACCTATAAGTAAATAAAATTCAAATCACGCAATTTAGATAAAAAGAATGTCTTGAATGATATGAAGGTGAAATATGGCTAAGTATAGGTATTTTCACGCATGGGAAGTCTTAGGCCCAAGGCCCAAAAGCCTTGGACTGAGATAAAAAAATCACTTGCAATAAAATACATAGGTCTGCATCTGGTCCGTTACGCGGACCTATCGTGGAGGCAAATTTTACACTGGTCCGTGATGGTTATGCGTCGCGGTACCATCGCGGATCGCCACTGTTTTGTGCAAGCTTTTGGAAAATCAAATTTCGCTACGGTTGCTCTAAAATTGAGGTTAGACCCATTTTCCATTCAATTTTGCCCCCTGATTAGGAATATTATGTCGAATTTTTGATATGACGTATGTATTTTGAGATATATGGAAATTACGATTTCTGTGCACTTTCGAGGCATATTTTTGGGTACTTTCTGGGGATCGTTTCAATATCTCTCCTTTGGGAACATTTGTTCTCGAATGTCAAAGAAAGGTATATGAGAGGCATAGACATGACAATTTCAAGCCACATAAGGATGCAACAATGCACTTAAAACATCATTTCAAAATCTCAACATAAGTGTAAAATCATCATGAACTTGTCAATTTAAACATGAATGTGATGACATGAGAGCTGAACTTAAGACATGAGATCATATAGAGGGCTTAGAATTAGTACCTTAGGCTTGAGTAGAATAGAAGAGATAAGGATATCGCTTTTGTATGTTCACTTCGGGCTCTCAAGTAGCAATTTCAACTTATTGATTCCTCCAAAGGACCTTAACGGAAGCCACATCTTTGTTCCTCAACCTCTTCACTTATCTCTCCAAAATTGGAACCGAAACCTCTTCATAAGTCAAGTTTTCCTTTACAACACCCACTACATCAAGAGGCATAATAGCAATAGCGTCTCCCACACATTTCCTCAACATTGATACATGATAGATAGGATGAACCAAATCCATCTCATTAGGCAACTCCAACTCATAATCTACCTTGCCAATCCTCGTCATTACCCTATAAGGACCCACATATCTTTGATGTAACTTGCCCTTCTTACCAAAATGAACCACACCCTCCATGGGTGACACCTTCAAATAGACCTAATCACAAACTTTGAATTCAAAATCCCTTCTCCTCACATCGGCATAGGACTTTTGGAAACTTTGGGCCGTCTTCAACTTTTCTCTAATTATCCTAACCTTCTCAAGAGCCTCCATAACCATATTTGGACCGAACAATACCACCTCTCCAATCTCAAACCACCCAATTGGTAACTTACAACGTCTAGCATAGAGAGCCTCAAAAAGAGCCATACCAATGTTAGAATGATAGCTATTATTATAGGCAAACTCAATCAATGGAAGATAATCATCCCATCCATTAAGCTCTAATACACAAGCCCTAAGAATATCCTCAATTATTAGGACAGTTCTTTCGGCTTGGCCATCCGTTTGAGGGTGAAAGCCAATACTACTTTAACTTTTGTACCAAGACTCCTTTGAAAGGACCTCCAAAAAAGTGAAGTGAATTGAGCACCACGATCCAATATGATGGACAAGGGAACCCATGCAACCTCACCAAGTCATGAATGTACAACTGAGCATAATCTTTAGCCCTGTTGTAGTCTTAACCGGTAGAAAGTGAGCCGATTTTGTCATCCCATCAACCACAACCCAAATGGAATCAAAATCCTTTCTAATCTTGGGTAGACCAACCACAAAATCCATATTAATCTCTTCCCACCTCAAAGTAGGAATCTCTATGGCTTGTGCTAGGTCACCCAGCCTTTGGTGCTCAGCTTTGACTTGTTGGAAACTATGACAACCAGATACAAATTTGGCAATGTCCCTCTTCATACCTCCCTACCAATATACCTCTCTCAAATATTTATACATCTTAGTAGAATCGGGGCAAATAGAGTAGGAAGAACCATGAGCCTCATCAAGAATCTTTTCTCTTAAGCCATTAACACAAGGCACACACAACCTACCTTGGTATCTAAGGGCATCATCTCCCCCTTGGGAGAAAACCTCTACCTTACCACCCTTTACCGATGCCTTCAATTCCAACAAACCGAGGTCAAGTTCTTGCTTAGTGTTCACCTCCTCAACCAATGAAGATTTAGAGCCATCAACTACCACAACACCCCCATTATCCACCTCTTCCAACCTAACTCCCAATATAACCAACCGATGGACCTCCATAGCCACCCCTTTGCCACTATCATCAACGTGTACTAGGCTACCCATGGACACCCTACTCAATGCATCAGCCACCACATTAGCCTTACCGGAATGATAATGCACACTTATATCATTGTCCTTAAGAAGTTCTAACCACTATCATCGCCTTAAATTAAGATCTTTTTGTGTGAAGACATATTGGAGTTTATGATCGGTGAACACATCAACATGTACCCCATATAAATAATAACGCTAAATCTTTAATGCAAATACCATGACGGCTAGCTCAAGATCATAGGTAGGATAATTCTTTTCATGCAATTTGAGTTGTCTAGAAGCATAGGCTAGCACCTTACCATTTTGCATGAAAACACCACCCAAACCAATCCGAGAAGCATCACAATACACAACACATTCTTCCAATCCTTCCGATAGAGACAAAATAGGAGCGGACACAAGCTTATCAAGGTTTGGAAACACTTTTCTCGCTCATCGGTCCACATAGACTTAGCCTTATTTTGGGTCAACTTAGTCATGGGAGAAGCAATAGTAACCCACTAGTCATTTTGGGTCAACTTAGTCATTCACAAACCTCAGATAGTAACCCGCTAAGCCCAAGAAGCTTCTAATATCCGACAAGGTCAATGGTCTAAGACAATTTCTAATCATATCCATCTTTTTAGGATCCACTTAAATACATTCCCCCAACACCACATGACCTAGGAAGGCAACCTCCTACAACCAAAATTCACACTTCTCATATATAGCATACAACTTCTCTTCCCTCAATCTTTGTAGCACTACCCTCAAATGAGCCATATGCTCCTTCTAACTATGTGAATAGATCAAAATATCATCAATGAAGACCATAAGAAACGAATGAAGGTAGGGTTTGAAGACCTTATTCATAAGATCCATGAAGATTTTTGGTGCATTGGTCAACCCAAAAGACATCACAACAAATTCATAAAGCTTATATCTAGTCTAGAAGGTCGTCTTAGGAATATCAGACTACAATAAGGGGGAATAGAAATGGTTTGAGTATCGGGAAGGAGGTCTATACCAAAATCTATTTTCTTTTCAGGAGGAACACCGGGAAGGTCATTTAGAAAGATATCAAGGAACTCATTTACAATTGGAACCGACTCTACAGGAAGGACCTTGGACTCCACATCCCTTACCCGCACAACACTACAAGAAAATAGGTCTTTAACAAGGGAAAATTTGATCGCTAAAAGTATAAATCTGGTCATTAATTGTCAATAACGACTAGTAAACATCTTGTCATCACCGGTCATTAGTAGCTTTGTCGTTAAAAGTTAATGACTAGATTAAATCCCATCGTTAAAAGTTATTGACTAGATTAAATCCGGTTATTAAAAAAGCTTTAATGACTACAAAAATCCAATCGTTATACCTTTTTTTTAGCAACCAAATTTTTCCTTCACTAATTGATATTCTAGTTATTAAAAAAAAGGCAAGCCCGGTGCACTTCTGAGGAAGGCCCCGACTACAAGGATCTATTGTCCGGTAGCCTTACCTTGCATTTTTGTCAGATGATGTTACCAAGGTTTGAACCGGTGACCTTCTGCTCACATGACAACAACTTTACCAATTACTCCATGGCTCCCTCTAGTTCTAGTTATTAAAACCTTAATTATAACCACAAATCAAATCAACAAATGTGCAAATTGCATATGGATATTTACACACAAACATACAAATACGTGCACATATCAAAACATATAAATTGATTATATTCACACAAAATTTCATAGTTCACTATGAAGAATGATATTGTGTAAAGTTACAAAACTATAAACATACAAATTTGTATGATATTATATTTTTTAACTCTTAATAAAAGAAAAACTAGAATATCTTAAACAATTCCTGAAATATGTAATGCATTCATCTGTGGTTCAAAATTTTTTGTCGCTTATACTTCTTTACACTTCCTCTGAGGATGAGTTCTTCAAACTGCATGATCTATCAAACGACAACTTCCTATGGTTCGAAATTTTTTGTAGCTTATACTTCTTTACACTTTCTCTGAGGATAAGTTCTTCAAACTGCATGATCTGTCAAAAGACAAGTATAAAAACATCATGTAAAATTATTAATAATACTCCTAATAACTATTATCTTCTTTTTTTCTTTTTCACAAAATCAAAAATTAACCACAATAAAATATAAAATTTATTTTTATTCTCACAACTAAATAAAAAGAAAGATGGGCTTTTTAGTTCTAGACACAAAGTTGTTTGTTTTGCATTTTTCACCTTAAGTTGTTGACTTTTTGCATATTTCTTCATGTATAAAACCCCCAACTTTTTTTAGTTTCACTTTTTATACTAGTGGTTTCACCTAATATAAGTAATTCAATATCATTAAAATTATTATGAGATACAAATTAATTATATCATCTTAAATTTTAAATATCCGGTTCCTACATGGTGATATCATATCATTAAAATTATTATGAGATACAAATTAATTATATCATCTTAAATTTTAAATAATAAAAAAATTAAGATTTCTTAATTAATGGGAATGTCAACGTATCCAGGAAAAAACCACACAAAACAACAATTAGTTGTTGATTTTATGTCTTGTAAAGCTTTTTAAGTTTTCTGTTTGTAAAATTTCACGTTATACTTTTCTAACTTAAACGAATGATTTTTCTTTGTATACATCTGTTAGTTTCACAACCAATAATGAAAAAAAAAGTTGACACAATATATATTTCTTTTATTAGAAGAAACATTATTACTAAATACTAATTCTTAAGTGTATTGATCGAGGTAACTTGCAAGTGGAGAAACATCTATCCTCTTGAGAAAATTATTTACGACTAAATTTATATAACTTTTCTACCTTAAATTAATCTCATAAGCTCATAATTATATATTTAATGTTATTACTTCTATTTTTATTTTCATTTAGTTATTAGAAAATAATACATTAATATTTTTTCTTTTTATTAAACTTTTTTTTATGAAATAAGAAAAATTATAAAAGATAGAGGATAATTTTATCAGAATGATTAACAAAACACTACTTTTATACTTATAACATAATTTGGTCTGATCTCTTTACACTCATATTAATTAAAACATATTTTTACACTAACCAATATATTTAAACGATGAAATGTTATTCTTTTTAACAATTAAATTTGTCCCCTCATTAATGTTGGATTAAGATTTGTCTTTAATGATGGGAAAATAATTAGGTCACTATAAGTGTATTTATAACGGTCGAAAAAGTAATTGGTCACTATAAGTGTATTTATAACGACCGAAAAACATTGGTCACTATAAGTGTATTTTATAATGACTGAAAAAATTTGATCATTATAAGTATATTTGTAACGACTGCAAAACAATTTGGTCATTGTAAGTATATTTATAATGATCAAAAAAATAATTGGTAGTAAGTGTATTTATAACGACCGAATTCATTTCCCTTCGTTACGAAATGGTCCCTAAAAGTGTTTTTCCTTGTAGTGCAAGATGATAGAGACATCCATTGGAGATCAACATACAAGCTTTAATACAAGAGATGAATCAACCCTTGACCACCACATTATGACCTCCCACTCAAGAATGGGTTCATTTGGAAATTGGAATTTGACCCTACGAGTTCTACCATCAATAGAGGCATAGTATGCATGCAACCAATCCATCCCAAGTATGACATCAAAATCCACTATTTCTAACTCAACAAGATCACAAGGCAATATCTCATCCAAAATGCAAACAGGACAGGCATACAACCAATCCATCCTAAGAATGATATCAAAATCAACCATGTCAAACTCAACAAGGTCACACGGTAACACTTTATGTAAGATGCAAATAGGATAATTTCTATAAACCTTTCTAGCAACAATAGATGTACCAATAGGAGTAGACACCTCATATGACTTACACAACAATTCAAGTTTAACATGAAACATTTTGGCAACAAAGGGGGTAACAAAAGAAAGAGTGGCACCGGGATCAATCAATGCATACATATAAAAATCAAAGACTTTTAACATACCAGTGACGACATTTGGAAACTCCTTAACCCCTTGTGTCTCTTGGAGGGCATAGAACCGATTGTGCCTTGGGGCACCTCCTTGTTAATCACCTCTTCCCAAAGGAACTATCATGACCCAAGCCTTGGGCATAGATGTGACCGGCGAATGGGGAACCTGAAGGAACCCCAAACAAGCCTCATAGCATATCATTAGACATCCTTGGTCGCGGAAGCAAGATAGTTCATTATAAGAAACATAAGCAAGGGGAAATTGGGGATCTGGGAGAGTGACTTATATTTAATTAGCTTGAATATCATAAGTGAGTCAAAGCTTAAGCATAATACATATTTTTCTAACAACACCTCTAACATAGAACTTAGCGGTGGCCGAGACAAGCAACCGGGTTCACTCTCATAGTCAAAGTATACCAAAAAGGAAAGATAGTCTTCAATATATAGTATAAGAACATAGATATTGCCCTCGGATATGAGGACTCACTAACTAGCTTGATTGGAAGCCACTATCCACGTGGATGAGGATGATGACCAAATGGAGCTCCTGTTCCTACATGGTGATATCATGTAGGCATAAAATATGCGTTTGTACGTTTGAATATACTAAGTATGTAGGATGAAATTCAACAAGAGGTAGGCAACATGATCAAATGCATAAACATAGACAATAGATAGCATAGTAATGATATGACATGTATGAATGGTACTTGAAGTAAAATTATGCTTATATAAAACATTAAATGTACATGGGAAAGAGTCCATCCTTTGGCTAATGGGCTTACCACCTCCCATCCTAGGTGATTAAGGTATCAACCCCTCAATTTGGTTATTAGCATACACCACCCACCTCTAAGGCGATTGAGGTATCAACCTCATAATTTGGTTAATGAGGTATCAACCCCCTCAATTTTGTTAATGAGGTATCACCCCCTCACTTTGGTTATTAGCATACACCACCCACCTCTAAGGTGATTTAGGTATCAACCTTATAATTTGGTTAATGAGGTATCTACCTCTCAATTTGTTTAATGAGGTATCAACCCCTCAATTTGGTTAATGAGGTATCAACCCCTCATTTTGGTTAATGAGGTATCAACCCCCTCAATTTTGTTAATGAGGTATCAACCCCTCAATTTGGTTATGGTGTATTCAACCCTATATAGAGAAATACCATATACAGATTTCCTTCTATCATCATCATAACATCATACACATACTCTTCTTTCTTCATCATGTATACTTTTCATGAAATCAACACATATTCACCAGTCACAATTTCACATAGCTTTAACATATTGTGCAGTGAATTTCATAATAATGAAGACACATTTGTAAATCAAGTTTAAATCATACAATTTGAGTAAAAGGAGGCTTGGGTATCACCGGTGTAAGGAACCCTTGAAAGAAACCCACATATCTTAGCTTTGGAGAACCCTTGAAAGAGATTGGAGATGGAGACTTGAAGCTTGAAGAAGATCCTTGAAGATGAACCTTAGCTTGGGATGACTGTTTGGGACTTGACTTTGGGGAGTAAAAATATGGCTAAGTGTTTGAGTGAGTATTGGGGAATGTTAAGGATGTTGAGCGCCTTACACACTGTTTTCAGCATTTATGGAAAATTCATAATTTGATTTGGTTGCTTGAAAATAGGGGTTAGATCCTTGGCCCCCTAATTTGGACCCCCTGATCAAGAATACGAAGTCAAAATTTCAAAATAACTAACAGATTTTGAGATATATGAAAGTTAAAATTTTGGACACTCCGAGACATGTTTTTGGGCACTTTTTGAGGTTGTTACGATATCTCCCCTTGGAAACATTCGTCTTCGAATGTACAAGAGACATACAAGACAATAGAAATCATAAATAGATCAGCCCCAACAAGAATGCAACATTACACTTTTCAACATCCTTTTCAAAATCTCGGCATAAGTGTAAAATCATCATAAGTTTGTTAACTTAAACATGAATGCATATGCATGACATAGGGGTTGAGGTATAGGACTTGGAATCATAGAAAGGGACTTGACGTGTTATCTTAAGCTTGAATAGAATGAAGGTTATATGGATATTGCTTCTCCATGCCCGTATCAGGCTCTCCGAGGGACATATATGAATGGATTGCTCTTCCAAAGAGCGCCTTGAGGAACACCACCTCATTATTACTCAATTTCTCCACTCATCCATCCAATACCTCTACCGAGACTTTCTTCTAAGCCAACTTATCCTCTACCTCATCCATAATTTCAAAGAGTTCTATAGCGCTAGAGTCACCAACACATCTTCTCATCTTAGAAGCATGAAGAATCGGACTAACCATACTCCTATCCCTAGGCAATTCCCATCCGTATGCAACTTTACTAACTTTTTCTATACTCTAAAAGGACATCACAACCCTAACTCATTTGTCAACCTTAACCACACCTATTCCACTTGTTTCCATGAACCACCATCTCCCCCTTGGGAGATAACCTCCACTCTACTATCTTTTCATCCTAAACTTCCAACTCTAATAAGACGGGATCAATGCCTTGCTTAATCTAGACCTCCTCAACCAACGAAGATTGGAACCACCAAGAACACTATACTGCCATTCTCCACTTCCCTCAACCTAACTTCTAATCTAACCAACCGATGGACCCTGTTAGTCTTCTCTTTGCCACTATTATCCACACATACTAGACTACTTAGAGCATCAACCATAATACTAGCCCTACTGGAGAAACTAATTCACACTCATACTATTGTCCTTAAAGAATTCTAACCACCTTCTTGCTATCCACTATGCACACCTATCATATCTAGCAACCAACCTCTCATCCTCCAAGACTTGCAATACTACCCCCAAAATGATTCACAAGCTCTAAATAATTCAATACTTCATTACTAGGGACCATCGCAAACATACCAAGGTAGGGTTTTAAGGCCCTATTCTTGAGACCTATAAACATAGCCAATGCATGAATCAACCAAACAACTTCACCCATACTAATAGTTCTCACTCGGGGATAAAGCTCAAACCAAAGATCAATCTTAGAGAAATGACTATCCCGTTGTAGTTGACCAAATAGATCGAACATCCTCAACTATCATATAACAACCTTACGTTTTCTACACTCACTTGAAACATGCTATGCAAGTAGCCCAACCTACCCCAAGACCTCCAACACATCAAGCTAAGTTCAACCAAGATCACTAGACAAGACTCCTATGCAATAAGAACATAGGGCAACCCTTAGAGATCAATTGAATCATAAGATAAGAATGGACCTACCTCTATTGCTACTACTTGGTAACCTCCCACTCAAAGACGATTTCATTAGAGAATTGGAATCTAACCCTACAGGCCCTACAAATAATGAAGACATACCATATATGCCACTCCACTTCAAATATGACATCAAAACCACCACACCTAATTCAACCAAAGCACAAGATAAGTCCTAAAGCAATAAGGTCATGAAACAAGCCCCAAAAGTCTTACCCATCAACAATAGAACCACTAACGGAATAAATACCAATAATTCTACATAAAAACTTATGACACACAAGGAACCCACTAGCAACCATAAGAGCAATGGAAGAAATAGTGACCATCAGACCCATCAGTGCATACACATCCAAGTTAAAGGAAACTTCAACTTACCGTGGCAACATTGGGTGCCTCAATTTCCCTTCATCTTCCTTGGAGAGTATAGAACTAGTTGTGCCTTGGGGTACCACCTTGAGGACAAACAACTTCACCTTTACCTCGATTACAAGGACAATCTTTCCTCTTATGCCCCTCCTCACCACAATGGAAACAAGCATTGGTTCCTTTCAAGCATGGGCCTCTATGAACCTTACCACATGTTGGACACATGGTTTCATCATTATCCTTGGGATTTTGGAACTTCCCTTCAAAAGGGGCTCTTTTGGCCTCTTTAGCCCTCTTCTTCCTCCAATTGCTCGGCATAAGTCATCAATCGAGACAACTCCATGTCACTAATTAGTAAGGCAGACCGTCATTCTTCACTCACCAAGTTGGAGACCCCCATAACAAACTTATTCATACTAGATCTAGGGTCGGCTACAAAATAAGGAGCATATTTCAAAAGATGGATAAACTTGAGGGCATACTCCCTCATACTCATAGCACCTTGTATCAAGTTCATGAACTTCATCAATTTAGCTTCCCTAAGCTCAAGTGGGAAGAACCTATTAAGAAAGGCCACTTTGAACTCCTCCTATAGAACTACATTACCATTTCCCTTCTCCCCCTTCCATTGATCATACCATATCTGGTCTACCCCTTTGAGTTGGTACGCCACTAACTCTATCTTTTTCATTCGGCCCAACACCCATGATAATTAAAATCTTGTAGACCTCATCACTAAACTCTTGTGGATCTTTATCTACCTTTGACCCATAGAACACTAGAGGATTCATCCTCATAAAGTCCCTTACCTGAGCTTCCAGGGTAGTAGCATGAGGGGCTTGGGCCCCTTGGTTGACTAGGTTGGCCACAACTTGGGCAAGCATAATGATATCATCCAGAACTCACCATGGGTAGGTTGTTCCTCAGGAGTTTGTGTACTTCTTTCTCAACTGTTAGACATGATCTAGCATAGTAAAGAACAATTATTAGGGGGAAAACTTACTCTAACTCTATAGCAAGACTTAGAACATGAATAAGGGAAACTTTTCCTAAAATGTCTCATAGGCTCCTACTCATAGTTGTGGTGCACAACACAACCATGAATAAGACTATGATTGACGTGATTTGTTGAACTCCGAGGATCTATCAACCTAGTGCTCTGATACCATCTTTGTCACGACCTAAGCCTAGGGCCTAGACGTAACCGACGAATGGGAAACCCGAAGGAACCAAACAAGCCTCATAGCATATCATTACACATCCTTGGTTGCAGAAGCAAGATACTTCATCATAAGAAACATAAGCAATAGGAAATTGGGGCTATGGGAGAGAGAGAGACTCATATTTAAATAGCTTGAATAACATAAGTGAGTCAAAGCTCAAGCATAATATATATTTGTCCAATAACACCTTTATTGTAGAACTTAGCAGGGCCAAGACAAGAAACTAGGCTCACCATCATAGTCAAGTATACGAAAAAGGAAAGATAGTCTTCAATACATAACCAAGACAAGCAACCAGGCTCACCCTTATAGTGAAGTATACAAAAAAGGAAAGGTAGTCTTCAATACATAGCATAAGAGCATAGATATTTCCCTTAGACATGAGGACTAGCCCACTAGCTTGAATAGAAGCCACTAGCCACGTGGAGGAGGATGATGACCAAATGGAGCTCCTGTTCCTACATGGTGATATCATGTAGCCATAGAGTATGCATTAGTATATTTTAATCTACTAAGTATATAGGATGCAATGCAACAAGAGGTAGTCGACATGATCAAATGCATAAACATAGACTATAGATAACATAGTAACTATATGACATGTATGAATGGTGCTTGAAGTAAAATCATGCTTATATAAAACATTGAATATACATGGGAAAGAGTCCATCCTTTGGCTAATGGGCTTACTACCTCCCATCCTAGGTGATTGAGGTATCAACCCCTCAATTTGGTTATTAGTATACACCACCCACCTCTAAGGCGATTGATGTATCAACCCCATAATTTGGTTAATGAGGTATACACCCCTCAATTTGGTTAATGAGATATCAATCCCTCAATTTGGTTAATGAGATATCAACCCTCAATTTGGTTAATAAGGTATCAACCCCCTCAATTTATATTTTATCAAACACTTGGTGGGTGTGTAGTGCTAGTGTAAAACCATGCAATATAGAGATGAAATCATGTAAGAAAATCTATTATAAAACCAACAATCAACACCTTGCAGCACCTTTAAGCAATATACATCAAAACCCCTTCTCTAATCTTACAATAAATCAAAGATTTATAGCTCATAACATAGCAAAACAGTCATAATTTCACATAGCTTTAACATAATGTGCAGTGAATTTCATAATAATCAATACCCATTTGTAAATTAACTTTAAATCATGCAATTTAGGTAAAAGGAGGCTTGGATGTCATGGGTGAAAGGAACCTCTAAAAAAACTCGCATACCTTTGCTTTGGAGAATCCTTGAAAGAGATTGGAGATGGAGACTTGAAGCTTGAAGAAGATCTTTGAAGGTGAACCTTAGCTTGGGATGAGGCTTTGGGACTTTAGTTTGGGGAGTGAAAATATGACTAAGTGTTTGAGTGAGTATTGGGGGTGAAAATTTGCTAAGTATAGGTAAAAACACATTTGGGAACACTTAGGCCCAAGACTTAAAAGTCTTGGACCGAGTACATTAGGCCCAAGACTTAAAAGTCTTGGACCGAGTACATTAGGCCCAAGACTTAAAAGTCTTGGACCGAGTACAAAAAAATAGTCTCCAAATTACACACTGGCGTATCGCGGAAGCGGCGCGCATTACACACTATTTTCAGCATTTATTGAAAATTCATAATACTATTCCATTGCTTAAAAATTGAGGTTAGACCCTTTTTCGCCTAATTTGGACCACCTGAGCAAGAATACGAAGTGTGATTTTTAAAATAGCAAATAAATTTTGAGATCTATGAAAATTAATATTTTAGGCACTCCAAGAAATGTTTTTGTGCACTTTTTGGGGTCATTGCAGGAACTGCCTTTCTACCTTGTAGACAAACCTCCTTACCCTTGTTGAGGTTATGAGGACAATCAATCTTTTTGTGACCCACTTCCCTACATCCATAACATTCATTAGTATCCCTCAGGCATTAGTTCTATGACCCCTACCACACCTTGGACACATATTATTAGGACCTACACCACCAAGACCTTGGGACCTTGGGAAGATATTGGCAAACCCCCTATTAGAAGTATGCACAGACCCTTGGCCTTAATTGAATAGGCCACCCTTCCGACTTTGGAACTCTCCCTCAAAATAGAGCATATTTAGAGAGTTGATTGAACTTGAGGGCATACTCCCTCACACTCAAACACCCTTGTTTCAAATTCATAAACTCCACCATCTTGGCCTCTCTAAGCTCAAGACGGAAGAATCGATTAAGGAAAGCCGCCTTGAACTCCTCCCAAAGCACCACATTATTGATTCCCTTCACCTTCTTCCATTGGTTAGACCATATTTGTGCTACCTCTTTAAGTTGGTAGGCCACCAACTCCACTTTCTCTTCCAATCTAACACCTATGATAACCAATACCTTGTAAACCTCATCAATGAACTCTTAAGGATCCTCATCTACCTTAGACCTATAGTATTCCAGTGGGTTCATCCTCATAAAATCCCTCAACCGAGATGTCGGTGTGAGAGACTAAGGGGCTTGGGCCCTTTTGTTGGGTTGGTTAGCCACAACTTGTCCTAGCATAGTGAGTGCATCGTGGAGCTCACCATGAGCCAATTATTCCTCGGGGATATGGGCTCTTCTTCCTCTTCTGTTAGGCACGATCTAGCATAGTAAAGAACAATTGTTATGGGGGGAGAACTTACTTTGGAGTTTGGGCCCTTCTTCCTCGAGTGTTAGACATGATCTAGCATAGCAAAGAACAACCATTAGGTGGAAAACTTACTCCAACTCTATAGCATGACTTAGAACATGAAGAAGGGAAATATTTCCTAAAATGTCTCATAGCCTCCTACACATAGTTGTAGTGCACAACACAACTATGAATAAGACTCAAATCGACATGGTGTGTTAGATGCTGAGGACTATTAACAATCTAGTATTCTGATATCAAGTTTGTCACGACCCAAGCCTAGCGCTTAGATGTGACATGGTGAATAGGGAACACGAAGGGACCCCAAACAAGATTCTTAACATATCATTACACCTCATTTGTCGTGAAACCAATTAAAAAACTTTTGAATTAGAAATAGGGGCAAAGGGACTAAACGAAATATTTCATAACATAAACATCAATTAAGAGAGTCAAGGCTCAACACATAACATGTCCAACAACACCTCTAATTAATTAGATAGAAGCCAGGGCTAGGATAAGCAACAGGGCTGACCCTCATAAGCAATAAATACATAAAAGAAAAATAGTCTTAGTACATAGCATGAGATCATAGACATTGTCCCCAGAATGGAGGACTCACCATCTAGCTTGAGAGAAATCGTATTAGCAACGTGGAGGAAGATTCTCAAGTGGGGCTCTGGTCCCTATATAGTAGCATAATGTAGGCATAAAGTTGCGTTAGTACATTTGAATGTACTATGTATGTAGGATCTAATGCAACAAGAGATAAGCAACATAATCAAAATGCATAACATAGGCAATAGATGAACATATAACAATATGGCGTGCATGGAAGATGCTTGAAGTAAATCATGTTTACATAGAATATAATACATGTGCAAAAAGAGACCATCATTATAGAATTCGTAGTCTATTGAGGTACCAACCCTTTAATTGGTTGGTAGATCATCTTACTCTACCATCGCTCGACATGATTAGTGGATCGTCTCACCCTACCAACCTTGGTGATTGACGTACAAACCCCTCAATCCGGTTATGAAGGTACAAATCCCTTTATTGGTTGGTCGATCATCTCATGCTACCACCCATGGTAATTGAGGTACAAACCCCTCAACCTAGTTATCAAGGTACAAACCCCTCAACCCGGTTATCAAGGTACAAGCCCCACAACATAGTTACCCAGGCTCATAACCCACCAAGTGGGGTATGGTCAATACAAACACTATATAGGGGAATATCATATACATACATTTCTTTTTTCATCATAAAGTCATTCGATTAATAATACATGCATTGGACCTTCAATTCCTCAAGAAATCATAACCGAATATTTTATCGAATACTTGGTAGGTGTGTAGTGCTAGTGTAAAATCATGCAATTTAGGGATGAAATCATGCAAGAAATTTCAATGTAAAACCATCCATCAATACTTGTTAACACCCTCAAAGAATATATATAAAAACACTTCATCAAGTTCCACAATGGATCTTAGATTCATAGCTCAAAACATGCTAAAACAGTCAAAATTTCATGAAACCCTAACATAATTAATAGTCAAATTCATAATAAGGAAGACCTATAAGTAAATCAACTTAGAATCATGCAAGTAAGGTAAAAAAGACGCTTGGGCACCATAGGTGAAAGGACCCAATGCTTGAAACCCACATACCTTAGCTTTGGAGAATTCTTGATGAAGATTAGAAATGGAGACATGAAGCTTGGATGAATTCCTTAAGATTCGGAAAAGATTTGTTATGGCTAAGTATAGGTATTTTCACTCATGGGAAGGCTTAGGCCCAAGACCCAAAAGCCTTGGACTAAGATAAAAATCATTAGTAACAAAATACACATATCTACGTTTGGTCCATGATGCGAACCTATCGCAAAGGCAAAATTTACACTAGTCCACGATGACTGCTTGTCGCGGATCACCACTATTTTTATGCAAACTTAGAAAAATTACAATTTTGCTACGGTTGCTCTAAAATCAGGGTTAGACCCATTTCCCCCTTAATTTTGCCCCTTAATAAAGAATATGAAGTCAGATTTTTTGATATCATGCACGGATTTTGAAATATATGGAAATTATGATTTTGGGCACTTCAGAGGCACATTTTTTGGCACTTTTTGTGGTCATTTCACATGTTTTACTTCAAGCGTCATTCATATATACCATATTATTTAAACTACTACCGTACAACGCATCCCGTGGGCGGCCTTCAAAGGCTATCATTCATAGGATGAGCTATGCTTACCCATTGTCTATATTATGCATTTAGATTATGTTGCTTATCTCTTGTTGCATTGCATCCCACATACTTAGTATATTCAAACGTACTAATGCATACTCTATGAGTACATGATGTTATCGTGTAAGAACTGGTGCTCCGTTTGTTCATCTTTCTTCTTCACGTGGCTAGTACTATCTCTTCAAGCAAGTTTGGTGAGTCCTCAACTCTGAGGATGATATCTTTTGTTCATATGTATGCAAAGACTCTCTTTATCTTATTGTATGCTTTTGACTATGAGGGTGATCCCGGAAAGTTATCATGGACCCCGTTCAATTCTAAGTTTAGAGGTGTCATTGAACAAGTTATATAATGATGTTATGAGCTTGAACTCTCTTGACTCTTGTATATTTTATGCTATGAAAGGCTCCCTTAGTCCATTTACCCTTATTTCTATTCTCTTATTGTTGTTTAACTGCTTCCGCGACTAAGGATGTGTAATATGTTAAGAGGCTTATTTGGGGCCCCTTCGGGTTCCTTATTCACTGTGTTACGTCTAGGCCCTAGGCTTGGTCGTGACATCCATCCTAATCTACAATCTAGCCAACCGATGAACCTCTCTACCCACTTCTTTGCCACCATCATCAACATGAGCTAGATTACCCATAGACACCCTACTAAAAGCATCGAGCACAATATTCTCTTTGCTAGGGTGACAATGCACACATATCATAATCCTTAAGCAGCTCTGACCACCTTCTTTGTCACAAGTTAAGATGTTGTTAGGTGAACACATATTGGAGACTCTTGTGGCTAGTGAACACGTCAACATGAACCCCATATAAGTAGTGACGCCAAATTTTCAAAGCAAATACCATGGCCGTTAATTCAAGATCATGGGTGGGATAATTCTTCTCATGCACCTTAAGTTGTCTTGAGGCATATGCTATCACCTTACCACTTTACTTCAAAACACACCCCAAACCAATTCTTATCTCATGCACCTTAAGTTGTCTACAGGCATATGCAATCACCTTACCACTTTGCATCAAAAGACACCCAAACAAATTTTTGAGGCATCACAATATACAACAAACCCTTTCAACCATTTCGATAGAGACAAGATAGGAGCGGAGACAAGCTTATCTTTCAACGTTTGGAAACTTTTTTTGCACTCATCGGTCCACACAATTTTCACCTTTTTTTGTGTCAATTTAGTCATGGGAGAAGCAATAAAAGTGAAACGATTTACAAACCTCCAGTAATAACCTGCCAAACCTAAGAAACTCCTAATGTTCGATGTATTCAAAGGTCTAGGACAATTACTAATCACCTCCATCTTCATAGGATCCACCTTAATTTCATCACCCGACACCACATGCCCTAGAAAACAAACTCGCATTTGTCATATTTTGTATACAGTCCCTCCTCCCTCAATATTTACAATAGTACCCTCAAGTGATCCAAATGCTCCTCCCCATTATGGTAATAGATCAAGATAGCATCAATAAAAATCACCACAAACAATTCAAGGTAAGGTTTAAAGACTATATTTATGAGATCCATAAATATAGCCGGTGCACTAGTCAACCCAAAGGACATAACCACAAACTCAAAGTGCCCATACTTAGTCCTGAAAGCCATCTTGGGAATGTCACACTCCCTTACTTTCACTTAGTGATATCCAGACTGAAGATCAATCTTATAGAAGTGACTAGCCCCTTGAACTTGATGAAAAAGGCCATCAATCTTTGGTAGGGGTACTTATTCTTTATGGTGACTCTATTAAGTTGTCAGTAATCGATGCACATTCTAAGAGAACTATCCTTTTTCTTCACAAACAACACAGGTGCACCCTAATATGACCTACTAGGCCTTATAAAACCCTTCTCCAATAAATCCATCAATTGCTCCTTCAACTCCTTCAACTTCGCCGGGGCCATATGGTAAGAGGGAATATAAATGGGTTGAATATGGGGAAGGAGGTCTATACCAAAGTCTATTTCTCTTTCAGGAGGAACACCGGGAAGCTCATTGGGAAAGACATCAAGAAAATTATTAACAACCAGAACCAACACTATAGGAAGGACTTTGGACTCAACATCCCTAACCCTCTCAACAAGGTGATTGGGCATGTCACTACCAACAAGGCGTGGTAAACTTGCAACACTATAGATACTTTTCATAAATCCAATACATACGTACAATCCCTTAATCATCATATAGTCACTTGACTTATAATCTATGTAATAGACCATCAACAACTTGAGAATCCTTGTCCAGACATTTTCTCAAACACTTGGTGTGTGTAATGCTAATTCAAAATCATGCAATTCAAGATTGAAATAATATGAGAAAACTCAATGTAAATCAACCCACAAACATATAGTAAAACCCTCATGTAAGATACCTTGAAATCCATAATCAAATCCCATAGTAGATCATAATTTCATAGCTCAAACCATGCATAGTCCTAATAGACAAAAACACTTCATAGTATAAGGTTGAAATAGATAAACATGCATATGCAATCAATATTTCATGAAAGTCCAACATAATTTCTAATCAAAATCCATTATAAAAGATATCTACAGAAGATACAACTTGGAAACATGCAATTTTTCATAAAAAGGAGAGTTGGGCTCCATGGGTGAAAGGACCTAATGGATGAAACCCATATAGGTTTTCTTGATGTAGGCTTGAAGGAGACTTGAAGCTTGAATGGAGTTCTTGAGATCCAAAATTATGCTTGAGACACTAGAATTTGGATGAAATATTTGGTTAAGTGTTAGAGTCGGTTTTGAGGGGGACTTGGGTGATATAGAGTTGAAAAATGGCTAAATATAGGTGTTTTCACGCATATGTGGGCATGGGGCTATGACCCCAAGGCCCTTGGGCTGAAATGAAAAACCAAGGAAAACATTACACTTGTCCATGTCAGCTCCGCGACGCAGACCCATCGCTCAAGCAACTCCAACACAGATCCACACCCTTGGCACGTCGCGGTCAGGGCCCGGATGGCTACTGGAAATTGAAATTTTGTGAGAATTATTTTTATCTACAGGTCCTCGAAAATTAGGATTATACCAATTTCCCACTCAATATTTCCCCTGATCAAGAATATGAAGTCAAATTTTGGATATTATGCACGAATTTTGATATATAAAGAAATTATGATTATGGGCATTTTTGAAGCACATTTTTAGGTACGTTTTTATGGCGTTTCAGTTACAACTTGAGGGCATCTAGCCTCTACTCAATGGGCTTTAGGGGCAGCTCCCTATCTTAGATTGACGATGCAACACTTCCCCTGCCTAAAGTTTGGCCTTTACACGATATCCCGTGGAGGGATGAACGAAGTGAAATTCTCAAAAATTGAAGAACCGTTGACAAGAAGCACAACAAGAATCAATAGCATAGGAAAGTTCCTAAACATCCTATAGCCTCCTGCAGATGAGCCATGAACATCTTCGCACCCATCCAAAGGACTGTACTAGACAGTAGCTCTGTACAATTGAGGCCAGTGAACCTTAAGCTTTGATACCATCTTGCCATGACCAGATCCCGATCATGATAAGGCCTACTGGTCCCACAGGCAAGCCAATTCCCAACCCAAGGGTACCTATCCTAGCTCTCTAGTCCAAACCAAATCGATACAACAATAATATATACGCTGAAACCTACCTAGAATCTGGAAGTCAACTGTATAGAGCGACAATAGATACAAGGACATATCGTATACATCAATAATCAAAATAATATACAAACCCAGGAGTGCACCTACAAATACCAAACACTACTATACATGGTCGATGTCTGGATACCAATGATGGCTATCAATATAAAGGAGACTATGAAAAAGCAAGAGTTATCGGTGCTCACTATAAGTCTTGTAAGCACTCCCAAAGACCCCAACTTATATATCATGGCACGTACCTAGATCTGCACTATGAGATCATTTAGAAGTAAGGGTGAGTACCAGAAAAGGCATCCAATAACAATCATCGACAGATGGAATGGAATAGCAACCATATATAAAGCAGAAATACAAAGAGAACTACAATAGTGTAGCAAAACGAACTCAGATCAAGGCGTAGGCATATCTGGAACCCTTAAACCACTACTAAACTAATCGAAGAAGAGAACAATGATAACGTAAACCAACCCAAGTATTAATTATTAATACCGACTGGTGTATACTACATAGGCCAATACCACAACTGCCCTAACTGAGATATAGTGTTGTACGTGAGTGCAAGACCCTACTATCTATAGATATATTAGCATGGGGTTATGACCCCAAGGCCCTTGGGCCGAAATGAAAAACTAAGGAAAAAGTTGAACTGATCTGCATCTGGTTCACGATGTGGACCTATTGCCCAGGACAGAATTATATTGATTCGTGCCCAGTCCATTTTGCAGTCTGGTCGCGGATGCACACTGGATAAAAAAATTTTGCAAAAATTATTTTTCACTATGGCTCCTTTAAAATCGGCTGGAAATCGCAAATTGTAGATTTTCAAATTTTGATATGATTGCTCTAAAATCAGGATTTTTCACTTAGTTTTTCCCGCCAAACAAGAATATGAAGTCAGATTTTTGATACCACACACGAATTTTGAGGTATATGAAAATTATGATTATGGGCATTTTCGAAGCACATTTTGGGGCATTTTTGGAGCGTTTCAATTTATGAGGCAAAGCATAAGTTTAGGGAGCTAAAGCAGATAGGTAAAATGAGGGCATACGTCAAGGAATTTACTACCTTTATTCTTCAAACTCCTACCCTCACCAATAAAGATATGATGTTCCACTTCATAGTAGGGATACAAAATTGGGCCAGGATGGACACTGACAAGTTAGGACTGTTGATGAGGCCATCACATAAGCAGAAGCTTTGATGACTTTAAGCAAGACAAACACAATACAAACAGAAAAGGGGAGTCAAGAAGTAGTCATGACCAAGGTGAGGGAGATGGTGGAAAAAACAAGGACTGGAAGCTACATTCTGAGCATCATGGCACTTATAAACATGATGAAAAAAATTCTAGATGACAAAGCAATGGAGAGAGAAAGGCACAACCTGCCAAAGAGAATAGATATTACATTTGTGGTAGGCCACATGGATTTGCAAGATGCATTGAATTGAAGAAGCATTTTGCCATAATATGGGAATAGAAGGAGAAGGGTTCACATGAATTAGGGCAAGGTTCAGTCATAATGTAATTAGGAGTGATTGGACTATGTGGAGATATTGCAAAGCAATCAGAGAAGCCAAAGAATTTAGTGTGCAATACATGGATATCACGATCAATGGATAACGCATTCGTGCTATGGTGGACATAAGTGCAGAGGCTAATATCATACCCAAGTCTATAATGATAAGGTTGGGGTTAAGCTATAGCCCAAGTAACGCCCAACATAGGATGATCAGTGAACCAATGACTCCTATATGTGGATTTTATCAAGGAGTAGACATAACGTTAGGCAAGTGCCATAATAAGACCAACATTACTATCACTCCAGAAAAGACCCCAAAAAGTTCCTGAAAATGTCCCTCGGAATGCCCAAAATTTTAAATTCTATATATCTCAAAATTCGTGCGCAATATCAAAAATCCAACTTCATATTCTTGTTCAGGGGGTAAAAATTAAGGGAAAAGGGTCTAACCTTGATTTAAGAGCACCATAGCAAAATTTGAAAATCGCAAAAATGCAATTTTCAGAGATGATGCGCGACGCACCAAGGACGCGCTCCTATACATTTTTGTACCCAGTTTTTCTATCTCGGTCCAAGACTTTTGGGAGTTGGGCCTAAGTATTCCCAAATGTGTTTTTACCTATACTTACTCATATTTCATCCTCATATCATCTTAAACATTCCCCAATATTCTCTCAAATACTTAGCCATATTTTCACTCCCAAATTCAAGTCTAAAAACCCTCATCTCGAACGAAGGATTTCCTTCAAGTTTCAAGTCTCTATTTTAAATCTTTATCAAGAGCTTCTTCAAAGCTAAGGTATGTAGGTTTTAGCCATTGGGTTCTTTAACCCATGGTGCCCTAATCTCCTTTTTAATCAAATTGTATAATTTAAAGTTGATGTTATAATTTGGTTTACTAGTATGAACATGTCTATGAACTATGTTAAAGTTGTGTAAGTTGACTGTTTTGCTATGTTTTGAGCTATAAACCTTGGATCTAATGTAAGATTTGAGGACGAATGTTGATATATATTTTTTTGAGGGTGTTGCAAGGTGTTGATTGATGGTTTTACAATGGATTTTCTTGCATGATTTCATCTTTAAATTTCATGGTTTTATACTAGTATTACACACCCTCTAAGTGTTTGATAAAATGTTCGGATATGGTTTCTTGAGGAATAGAAGGTCCAAAGAATGAGATATGATATGAATGATGTTATGATGATGAAATGAGGTTATGTATATGACGAATTCTATATAAAGTGTTGCATTAGACCATGCCAAATCAAGAGGGACCAAGAGCCTGGGTAACCTAGATAGGGGTTCGTACTCATCAACCTAGTGAGGGGTTTGTATTCAACACCACAGTGATGAGGTGACATCATTATCAACCTAGATGGGGGTTTGTACTCATCAACCTAGTGAAGGGTTTGTACCTCATCACTTAAGTGATGGGGTGGCATTATAGCTAACCTACCAAGGAGTTTGTACTTTGGAAAGCTAGCTTGGTCTCTTCTATGCACATGGTATTCTAAATGAGCATGAGTTACTTATGCATTTACCATGCACACCATATTGTTATATTATGCCTATTGCTTATTGTTATGTATTTTGCATATAATGCCTATTTCTTGTTGCATTACATCCTACATACTTAGTACATTTAAACGTACTAACACATACTCTTGCCTACATGATATTACCATAAGTCTATGTTGCTCTTATTATGTATTGAGACATTCTACTTTATTATCTATTTGACTATGAGGGTGAGTCTGGTTGCTTTATCTTGACCCCCGCTCTTATCTATGAATTAGAGGTGCTTGTTGACTATATTTTGTATCTATGATATGAGTTTGACTCTTGTCTCTTAATTATGATATGATGCAAGTTTTTCTCCTTAGCCCCTTTGCCACTATTCTTACTCTTTATGTATTTTATATGCTTCCATGAATGATGATGTGTAATGATAAGTTAAGAGGCTTATTTGGGTCCCTTAGGGTCCCCTATTCGCCGTGTTACAACTAGGCCATAGTTTTGGGTCGTGTGTTGATGCAAAATGGTAAGGTCATAGCTTATGCTTCTAGACAACTCAAGGTACATAAAAAGAACTACCCTACCTGAGATCTAAAGTTAGCCACCATTGTGTTTGCATTAAATATTTGGTATCGTTGTTTGTATGGGGTGCGTGTTGATGTGTACACCGATCATAAGAGCCTCCAATATGTTTTCACTCAAAAAGATCTCAACTTGAGGCAAAGAAGGTGGCTAGAACATCTTATAGACTATGACATAAGTGTGCATTACCATCCTGGTAAAGCAAATGATATGGCAGATGCTTTGTGTCGGGTTTCTATGGGTAGCCTAGCTCATGTTGATGGTAGTGGTGAGGAGATAGCTAGGGAAGTGCATCAATTGGCTAGACTGGGGGTTAGGTTGTAGTTTCTATGGGTAGACTATTTCATGTTGATATGGTGATAAGGAAATGGCTAGGAAGGTGCATCAATTGGCTAGATTGGGTCCTAGGTTGGGGAGGTTGGTGATGATGATGTTGTTGTTGTTGATGGGTCTAAGTCTTCATTGGTTTATGAGGTGATAGAAAAACAAGATCTTGACTCCTCCTTACTTGAATTGAAGGCCTTGGTGAAAGAGGGCAAAGTAGAGGTTTTCTCCCAAGGGGGAGATG
>DF359271.1:0-15391 GCA_000787875.1 Solanum virginianum | reverse complement strand
TTGCTCCCAAGGGGGAGATGGGACTCTTAGGTACCAAGGTAGGTTGTGTGTGTCTTGTGTTGATGATTTGAGGGAGAAGATCCTTGATAAGGCCCATAATTCATCTTATTCTATCCACCCCGACTCTTTCAAAATGTATAGAGACTTGAGGAATGTGTATTAGTGGGAAGGCATACAGAGGGACATTGCTAAATTTGTTTCTGATAGCCATAGCTGTTAACAAGTCAAAGTTGAGCATCAAAGACTGGGTGGTCTAATTCAAATATAGAGATTCCTACTTGGAAGTGGGAGATGATTAATATAAATTTTGTGGTTGGGTTTGCTCAAGACTAGGAAAGGTTTTGATTCAATAAGGGTGATGGTTGATAGGATGACAAAATTGACTTACTTTCTACCGCTAAAGAATACCTATGGGGCTGAAGAGTATGCAAGGTTTTACATCCATTAGTTAGTGGTGTTACATGGGGTTCCTTTGTACATCATACCAGATCGTGGTGGATAATTCATTTCATACTTTTGGAGGTCTTTTCAAAGGGGTCTTGGTATAAAAGTTTACCTTAGTACAACCTTTCACCCTCAAATGGATGACCAAGCCGAAAGAACCATTCAAACACTTGAGGATATACTTAGGACTTGTGTCTTATAGTATAAGGGTAGTTAGGATGACCATCTTCCTTTGATCAAGTTTTCGTACAACAATAACTATCACTGTAGCATCAGTATGGCTCCTTTTGAAGCTCTTTATGTGAGACATTGTAGATCACTAGTTGGTTGGTTTGAGGTTGGTAAGATATCTTTTTTGGGACCAGATCTGGTTATGGATGCTCTTTAGAAGGTTGGGATGATTAGGCAAAGGTTGAAAAGAGCCCAAAGTCATAAAAAATCCTATGCCGATGTGAGAAGAAGAGACCTTGAAATCAAAGTGGGTGATTGAGTCTATCTAAAAGTTTCTCCAATGAAAGGTGTGGTCTAGTTTGGTAAAAAGGGAAAGTTGAGTCCAAGGTATGTGGGTACTTATGTGGTGATAAAAAGGGTTGGCAAGGTAGCTTATGAGTTGAAGTTACCTAGTGAAATGAATTTGGTCCATCCGGTGTTGCATGTCTCTATGTTGAGAAAATGTGTTAGTAGCCCTAATGCTATTATGCCTCTTGATGTTGTGCGTCTTGTTGAGGATAAGTTGACTTATGTGGAGGTTCCGGTTCAAATTTTGGATAGGCAAATGAAGAATTGAGGAACAAGGAGGTGGCATTTGTTAAGGTCCTTTGGAGGAACTGACAAATTGAACGTGCTACTTGGGAGGCCGAAGCGGACATGCAAAAGCGGTATCCTTATCTCATCCACACTGCCTCAGCCTAAGGTACTAACTCTAAGTCCCCTATGTGATTTCAAGTCTTATGTTTCAGCCCCTATGTTAGTCATATGCAGTCATGTTTAAATTGACAAATTTATGATGATTTTATACTTATGTTGAGGTTTTGAAAATGGTGTTTAAATGTAATATTGCATTCTTGTTGGGGATGATTTTGTCATGATTACTTTTGTCTTGTATGTCTCTTTTACCTTCGGGGATGGATGTTCCCAAGGGGGAGATATTGAAATGACCCCAAAAAGTGCCCGAAAATGTGCCTCGGAATGCCCAAAATTTTAAATTCCATATATCTCAAAATTCTGTGCGCGATATCGAAAATCTGACTTCATATTCTTGTTCAGGGGGTCAAAATTAGGGGGAGAAGGGTCTAACCCCGATTTAAGAGCAACCATAGCAAAATTTGAAAATCGCAAAAATGCGATTTCCAGAGATGATCCGCGCCCCTGGCGCGACGCGCCAAGGGCGCGCTCCTATACATTTTTTTGTCCAATTTTTCTATTTTGGTCCAAGACTTTTGGGTCTTAGGCCTAAGTGTTCCCAAACGTGTTTTTATCTATACTTAGTCTTATTTCACCCTCATATTATCCTAAATATTCTTCAATATCCTCTCATAGACTTTGCTATATTTTTCACTTCCAAATTCAAGTCTTTAAACTCTCATCTAGAACTAAGGATTTTCTTCAAGCTTCAAGTTTTCATTTTCAATCTTCATCAAGAGTTTCTTCAAAGCTAAGGTTTTAGCCATTGGGTTCTTTCACCCATGGTGCCCTGATCTCCTTTTTACTCAGTTTGCATGATTTAAAGTTGCTTTTACAATTGGGTTTACTAGTATGAATATGTCTATGAACTATGTTAAAGCTATGTAAGGTTGTGACTGTTTTGCTATGTTTTGAGCTATAACTCTTGGATCTCTTGTAAGATTTGATGTAGAGGTTTTGATGTATGTTGTTTGAAGGTGTTTCAAGGTGTTGATTGATGGTTTTACAATGGATTTTCTTGCATTATTTCATCTCTATGTTTCATGATTTTATACTAGCATTATACACTTTCTAAGTGTTTGATAAAATGTTTGGATGTGGTTTCTTAAGGAATTGAGGGTCCAAAGCATGAGGTATGATATGAATGATGTTATGATGATGAAATGATCTTATGTATATGTTGGATCCTATATAAAGTGTTGCATTAGACCATGCCTCATTCGGGGGGACCAAGAGCCTGGGTAACCTAGATGGGGGTTTGTACTCATCAGCCTAGTGAGGGGTTTGTACTTCACCACTAGGGTGATGGGGTGGCATCATTATCAACCTAGATGGGTGTTTGTACTTATCAACCTAGTGAGGGTTTTGTACCTCATCACCTAATTGATGGGGTGGCATCGTCACTAACCTACCAAGGGGTTTGTACTTTTGAAAGCTAGCTTGGTCTCTTCTACATATATGATATTCTTTATTTGCATAAGTTACTTAAGCATGTGTTACTTATACATTGACCATGCATGCCATATTGTTATATTATGCCTATTGCCTATTGTTATGCATTTTGAATATGATGCCTATGTCTTGTTGCTTTGCATCCTACATACTTAGTACATTCAAACGTCCTAATACATACTCTTGCCTACATGATATCACCATGTAGGAATTGGTGCCCAAGTTGATCATCCTCCTCCTCCTCCATATGGCTATTTCAGTACTACTCAATCTATTTGGTGAGTCCTCCACTTCCAGGACCTTAGTCTATATTGCTCTTATTATGTGTTGAGACATTCTACTTTATTTTCTGTCTGATTATGAGGGTGAGCCCAGTTGCTTTATCTTGGCCCCCGCTCTTATCTATGTATTAGAGGTGTTTATTGGACATATTATGTATCGATGTATGAGTTTGACTCTTGTCTCTTGATTATAATATTACGCAAGCTTTTCCCCTTTGCTCCTTTGCCTCTATTCATACTCTTTATGTACTTTATATTCTTCCACAACCAATGATGTGTAACGATAAGTAAAGAGGCTTGTTTGGGGTTCTTCCGGGTCCCCCATTTGCCGTGTCATGTCTAGGCCCTAGGTTGGGTCGTGACAACTCCACTAGATATTTTTTATTTAATTCTAGGGTAGGAGCTTTTTGGAAGTTGCCACATGATTATCGACCTCTATTTCTAATAAGTTTTAGTCATGGAGCGAGATAGGTCTTGCATACCTCTAGTCAAGGTAATGGAGATGGAAAGACAAGCCCACTTCTAAGCCTTGCATCTTGTGAAGGGGAACAAGAATAAAAATTAATTTTTATGTTCCACACCCTCTAGAAGGAGAAATCATTAGAGGTAGCCAAGTTCCACACCCTCTAGAAGGAGAAATCATTGGAGGAAGCCAAGTGAAAACAGGGATAGCCAGTAGCAACAATGTTCCTCATGCACTAGAAGGGACAATGTTCGAGGAAGGCCCCATAGGAATGGTATGAGGACCTATGGTAGTTCAAATATAAATTCTGGGAGTTCCTACAGTAGCAGTGCACCAAAGACATCACAACATCAGGTGGGGGTGAATGTCACGACCCGCCACTTGGCCATTAAAAAGATGGAAAATTCTAGAGTCAAGGAGAGGTTTAAAGAAGAATCTAGAATAATATAGCCATATCTTTGGGAGACATAGAAAATCTAGAAATATGGAGCACTCTAGACTAGGTATTGTGTGTAAATATTAAGGGACTTGTAGTAACACCCAGTAAGTTTGAAGTTGAGACCAAGGCAAAAGCTTGAAATTTAGCAACATGATTTAAACCACGAGACCTAAGTACCGGTCATTGTTTGGTTCATAGACCATACAAGGCCTTGTGGTTTGGGTGTTTGGTTGAGAAAATTTGGAAGTTTGGAACAGGAGCATGAGAAGAGTCTACGGGTCGTGATGTACTTTATGGGTCGTAGTGTGTGGTCGTAAATAGAGTCCTGGAGATTGGAATTTTGGTAAAGTATAGAAGGGAACTACGAAAGGTTTTACAACTCGTGGTAAGTTTTACAGACTATTAATAGGTTTGTGGTTTTAGAGCTTGCTAGAATAGCTTCTAGATCTTAGTTCACGATCTGCAGAACAGGTCATGCATTCATTTATAGCCCATAAACAGGCATTCATAATTTGTTTTGGCCAATTTAATAAAGGGTTTTTTAGTAAATTTTCTTTCATTTTATTCCTAAACTATATTGTTTTAGGCTTATGTGATCCAAAAAGTGTGCTTATACTATCCCTTTACCCTTCATTCCAAAATCATTCACCACAAAATATTTTAACTCCTCTCAATTTCCCTCTTCCTCAGGTTCAGAGAAGACCAATCTGGGGTTTCAAGTTCATCTTCTCAAATCAAGGTTCTTCCATAGAATTTCCATCAAGGTATGTGGGTTTCATCCATTGTTTCTATTCACCCATGGAGACCCAAAGTATTTCCTACTCTATTCCTTAATTACAAGTATGCAATTCTTCTTGAGTTTTCATATTACGATTCCAAATGCTTATGTTAAGAATCCATTGATGTTAGTTAGCCTATATTATTATGAAGTGAAGTTTAATTTTAGGGGAAGTATGTTATGTCTTGAATATATATGTTATGGAAGTTAGGGTTTTAGAGATATTTGATGAGTTTCTTAAATTTGGTTCTAAATTGGTGGATTCTACTACCTATATGCATGAGAAGTTATATATAAACTAAGTTGTTTTACTTTAAATTCACAAAATTATTTGAGGTATCCTTATAAATCAATTTATGGGTTATGAAGATTTCCTTAACTTATATTTTAAATTGATGAATCCTACTTTTCTTATTGTCACGATCCAAAATGGATCAGAACTAAGAAAGATAAATAAAGTGGAAACAACTCATAGATATAAGAAATCTACCAAAATCTGGAGTCATGAGTATAAGAACATCTAAAATAGTACTGAAGAGTAATTACAACTGTCTCAAAAAGGAAATGCATTCCTATCTCATAATACTTATCCATAGTCTGAGAGAAAAGAAATAAAAAGAGAACCCAAAGATCCATAGCGACTTGAAGTCTGAGCCTTACCACTGATATCTGGATGGTATCAAGAACACCCAAATAGAATGATTAACTACCATATCCTGAACCTTGTGCACGATCCGCGGGAGGAAACAAAGTAGGGGTGAGTACACTGAAATGTACTAAGTAGATACAACCGACTGGGTAAGAGAAATCAAAACAAGTATGTAATAATAAAGAACCCTATCCCTACATCAAAAAAAATTAGCACAAGATAAATATAAATCATGATAATGAACCAAAAATAACCTCAAGAATCTATGATGCCATATGCCACAATGTAAGATACAATGCACAACTCATCAATCTAAATACCAAGGGTGTTACAGTCTTGCAACCTGCCTGTGGTCAAGTGATATCAGAATGCCAGAACCTTGCCACCTGCCCATGATCAAGTAATAATATGATGCCAAGTCCTTGTAACCTGCCCATGGTCAAGGTATATGAAGTTTGAATCTCACCCTTGCCTCCTGCCCAGGTCAAGGGGGTGGTACCAAAGTGAACATAATGTCCTTGCCTCCTACCCGAGTCAAAGGATGATACAAGCCACATACAATAGATGTAAATGAATAATGCAATCCAAATGTGCATGTAATTATGAAATAACATTACAACAAGAATACCAATACATGAATTTCGTAATAATCATATATACTCAACGAGTAATATCAAGTGTCACACCTAATGCCTAAACCATCATCACATTTTAGATCATCATATTATATCAAATATCAGGAGTGTCAATAATATCGGACCATACTCATCCCAAGTATGCAAGAGTGTCAAAATTATCGGACCTAAATTGTCCCAATCAGGCAAGTGTGACCGTGATACCAGACCTAACTTGCCCCAGATATAGAATTATAACAATGATACCAAACCTATCTCATCACAATAATACAAGTATATCAGTAGTACGTGACCGTACTTGTCCAAATTGGGCTTACAAGTTGCATTTAGTCACATTCTAGCTCAAGTCCTTATTATTTCATCATAATACATCTCAGATCATTAATAGGATCTAAATTATACCACAATTCAGCTCAACCAGAATCACTTTCCATCATCATCTCACACATCCACTCAACTACAAAATTATCCTTCTAAATTATGCAATTATCACATGAACAAGATCAATAACTCCTCTCTAGTCCTAAAAGGTTAGCCGAACCTACCTCGATGTCGAAACCACACTCAAACAAGCTTTCAATCAACGCAAGTCCTCAAATGATTCTCCAATTTGATCAAGCACTATCAACAATAGCTACTACTCATCAAGTGAAGCATTTTAATACCCATATTAGCATAATTTAGGCCTAGGGGAAAAATAGTCAAAATTAGGGCTAAAATTTGAAAGTCTCAAATCTTGAAATTGATTTTGAAATCAAGTTTTACTCGAAATATAGAGTTCATAGGAAAAAGCCCCACTAAATCAAGCTTAAATTGAATGAGAAATTAATAGTTAAAATTTTGAAAACGTAGTCTAAAAATCCAGAATTTTGTGTATTTAATTTCATGAAACTAAAGACAAAATCAAGATAAAACTCATAGAAAATAATTATTTTTGTGTTACAAACACTTACCCAAAAAGAATCTTCAAAAACCTTACTTCCAAATTGCCTAAAAAAGCTTAGAAGTTCAAAGTGGATTGAAACGACCCTAAAAAGTGCCACAAAATGTGCCTCAGAAGTCCCCGAAATTGTAACTTCCATATATCTCAAAATTCTGCGTGGTATCAAACATCTAACTTTATATTCTTTTTCAAGTGGAAAAATTAAGTGGAATATAGGTTTAACGATGATTTAAGAGAAACCGTAGCAAAATTTGGAAATCAGAAAAATGCGATTTCCAGAGAGCATCCGCCCCCTTGGCGTGTCGTGCAAAGGGAATGCTACAGTGTATTTTTGGCTGCCAGTTTCTATCTCAGTCCAAGGCTTTTGGGTCTTAGGCCTAAGCCTTCCCATACGTGAAAATAGCTACACTTAGTCATATATCACCTTCATATCATTCAAGATATTCCCAAAAACTTTCTTAAACACCTAGACAATATTTCATCTCAAAATACAATTGTCCAAATCTCTTTCAGATCTTACAACTTTCACTCAAGCTTCAAGTCTCCATCCAAGTCTTCTTCAAGGAATTCTCCAAAGCTAAGATATGTGTGTTTCATTCATGGGTTCCTTTCACCCATGAATCCTAAGCTTCCTTCTCACTTAAATTGTATGATTTTAAGTTTATTTACTTATGAGTGTTACCTACTATGTATTTAAATATAAAGTATGTTGGGTTTTCATGAAATTGTGACTGTTTTAGCATGTTTTCAGCTATGAATGTAAGATGTATTGTGGGATTTGATGAAGCGTTTTGGTGTATATTTCTTGAGGATGTTATCAAGTATAGACAAATGGTTTTACACTGAATTCAATAGCATGATCCTACTCTTGAATTGCATGGTTTTATACTAGCTCTACTCACCCGCCAAATGTTTGATAAGATATTTGGTTATGATTTCTCGAGGAATTGAAGGTCCAATGCATGTCTTATGAATTGAATGACTTTATGATGGTTAAAGGAATGTATGTACATTATATTCTCCTATATAGTGTTAGAAAGTGAGTATGCCCTACTCGGGGGGTTAAGAATTCGGGTAACCATGTCGAGGGATTTGTACCTCAATCACCAGAGGTGGTAGGATGCGAATATCCACCAACCAATCAAGGGGTTTGTACCTTGATAACTGGGTTGAGTGGTTTTTACCTCAATCACCAAGGGTGGTAGGATGCAATGATCCACCAACCAATCAAGGGGTTTGCACCTTGGTAAAATATGAACTTATTAATGATGGTCGCTTCTTACATGTGTATTTTGTTCTATGTCAGCATGATTTACTTCAAGCATCTTCCATCATGCCATATTGTTATATGCTACTCATTGCCTATGCTTTTGCATTTCGATTATGTTGTTTATATCTTGTTGCATTGCATCCTACATAGTTAGTACAATAAACGTACTAACGCATACTCTATACCTATATAATGTCACCATGTAGGAACTGGATCCCCATTTGAGCATCTTTCTCCATGTGGCTAGAATAAATTCTCTCAAGCTAGTTGGTGAGCCCTCCATTCCGGGGACTATGTCTATGATCTTATGCTATATACTAATACTATCTTTTTTTTATGTATGTATTGACTATGAGGGTGAGCCCGATTGCTTGTCTTGGACGTCACTCTTATCTATATAGTAGAGGTGTTGTTGGACATGTTATGTACTAAGCCTTGACTCTCTTGTTTTGATGTTTATGCTATGAAAGTATCCTTTTAGTCCTTTCTCTCTTATTTCATTTCTACTTTCATTGTGTTGTTTAATTACTTTTGCAACCAAGGATGTGTAATGATATGTTAAGTGGTTAGTTTGGGGTTCCTTCGGGTTCCCCATTCGTTGTATCACCTCTACGCCCTAGGTTTGGGTTATGACAAACTTGGTATTAAAGCACTAGGTTTTTAATGGTCCTCGACATCCAACACACGTGTCGATTAAAGTCTTGTTCATGGTTGTGTTATGCACCACAACTATGAGCAAGAAGCTATGATGCGTTTTAGGAAATGTTTCCTTTCTTATTGATCTATGTCGTGCTATAGAAGTTAGGTGAGTTTTCCCTCTAACGAGTGTTTTTTGTCATGTTTAGATTATGCCTAACATAAGAGGAAGGAGAACTCACACTCCTGAGGAACAACCGGCTAATGGTGAGCTCCGGGATGCTCTGACATTGCTTCCACAAGTTGTGGCTAATCAAGCCAATCAAAGGGCCCAAGCCCCTCATGATCCTTATCCCGCATCTCAGATGAGAGACTTTATGAGGATGAACCCACTAAAATTCTATAAGTCTAAGGTAGATGAGGACCCTCAAGAGTTTATTGATGGGGTCTACAATGTATTAGCTATCATGCGTGTTAGATCAGAAGAGAAAGCAGAGTTGGAGGCCTACCAACTAAAAGGGGTAGCACAAATATGGTTAAATCAATTATAGGAAGAGACGGGAATCAATAATGTGGTGCTTTAGGAGGAGTTTAAGGCAGCATTTCTTAATTAGTTCTTTCCTTTTAATCTTAGGGAGGCCAAGATGGTGGAGTTTATGAATTTGAAACAAGGGTCTTTGAGTGCGAGGGAGTATGTTCTCAAGTTCAATCAACTCTCTAAATATTCTCCCCACTTGGTATCAGACACAAGGTCTAGAATGAACAAGTTCGTGATGGGTGTATCCAATTTTGTGAATGAGGAATGCCGTTCTGCTATGTTGATTAGTGAGATGGATTTGTCCAATTCGATGACCTATACTGAGCAAATAGAGGAGGAAAAGTTTAGGAAGAGGAGGAGTAATGAGGCCAAGAGGGCTCATTTTTAGGAAAAGTTCTAAAGTCAAAAGGGTGGCCTGTTTCATCAAGGCAAGGGTCTTCTCATATTTCTAATAGTGGATTTGCTAATGATTCCCAAGGGCCTAAGGTGTTGGTTTTGTGGTTCCAAATAATATGTGTGCAAAATGTGGTATGGGGTCACGTTTGAGAGATAATAATGCATGTTAATGATGCGGGGAAGTGGGTCACAAAAAGATTAATTGTCCTCATAATCATAACATCGGTAAGGAGGTTTATCCACAAGGTGCAAATACGGTTCCTTTTGGGAGAGCTGGTTAACAAGGAGTTACCCCAAGGCACAATCGGTTCTATGTACTCTAAGGAAGACAAGGGGTTGAAGAGGTTCACGATGTTGTCACCGGTATGTTAATGTCTTTGATTTTGATGCGTATGCATTGATAGATCCGGGTGTCACTCTTTCTTTTATGACTCCTCTTATTGCCAAAAGTTTCATGTTAAGCCCAAAATGTTGTGTGAGTCTTATGAGGTTTCTAATCCTATTGGTGCATCCATTGTTGCTACTGAAATGACCCCAAAAAGTGCCCAAAAATGTGCCTCAAAAGTGCCTGGAATCGTAATTTTTATATATCTAAAAATCTATTTGTTATTTCAATAATTTGACTTATTCTTATTTACCTTGTCAAATTGAGTGGGAAATGGGTCTAACCCAAATTTTAGAGCAACCGTATCAAAATCCAAAAATCACAAAAATAAGATTTAGGAGGGCCAACTTTGAATGGGAATATCTCTTAGCACACAAATAATTGAGTGGATCACAACCTATCAAATTAAACCTCTTTGAATTATCTTTCTGATGAACTTGGTTTCACCTCATTTCAAGTTCGGATGAAGGAGTTATGCCATTTTTTGTGGAACTCTTTTGCCTTCCCCAATACTCACCAAAACACTTAGCCAAATATTTACTCCCAAATTCAAGACCCAAAACTCAAAACCAATCTTAAGGATTTCTTCAAGGATCTCACTCAAGCTTCAATTCTCCATTAAAGTCTTCTTCAAGAATTTCTCAAAAGCTAAGAAATGTGGTGTTGAACCTTGGGTCTTTCCATGTATGGTGCCTAAATCCTCTTTTACTTAATAATGCATGATATAAAGTGGTATATGGTGTTGAACCATTGGGTCCTTTCACCCATGGTGCCTAAACCCTCTTTTACTTAATAATGCATGATATAAAGTTGATTTTACATGTGGATCTTGTATATTGAGAAATTTACTGCACAGTGATTTTAGTTCATGAAAGTGTGGTAGTTTTAGCATATTGTAAGCTCTAAATTTTTGATCTAATATTGGATTAGATGTGGGGTTTCGATGTGAATTTCTTGGGGGTGTTGCAAGGTGTTGATTGATGGTTTTACAATAAATTTTCTTGCATGATTTCATCTCTAAATTGCATGGTCTTTAACCCCAATTACAAATCCCCAAGGTGTTTGATAAAATGTCCGGTTATGGTTTCTTGAGGAAATAAAGGCACAAAGCATGAGATATTATGTGAATGATGTTATGATGATGAAAAGAGCTTATGTATATGATATAATTTACTATATGATGATGAAATGAGTTTATCCATATGATAAGTCTATATAAAGTGTTGCATTAGACTATGCTCGATCCGGGGGGACAAGAGCCTGGGTAATCGAGGGAAGGGTTTGTACTTCTCCACCTAGTGATGGGGTGGCATCATCACTAACTGAGATAGGGGTTTATACTCATTAATCGATATGGAGGTTCGTACTCATCCACCTACGTGATGGGGTGGAATTATCACCAACCGAGATGAGGATTCGTACTCATTCACCTAAGTGATGAGGTGGTATCATCACTAACCCCAAGGGGTTTATACCTTGGAAATCTAGCTTGGTCTGTTTTACACTTATGATATTCTATATGAGCATGGATCACTTAAGTATGTTTTACTTATGCATTGATCATACATGTCATATTGCTATATAATGCCTATTGCCTATCGTTATACATATTGGATTATAATGCTTATCTCTTGTTGCATTGCATCCCATATACTTTCAAACATATTAATGTATACTCTTGCATACATGATATCACCATGTAGGGATCAGAGCCTATGAAGGTTGTATATATGTTGTAGTATGTTAAAATGAAGGAAAATCATGATATCACCATGTAGGGATCAGAGCTCCTATTAATTCTTCTTGTGACTAGATGGATTATTCAAGTTAGCCTTTGGGGAGTCCTCCATTCGGGGGACAAGGACTATTCTCTCACATTATGTATTAATATTCTCTTTACTTTATCATATACTTATGACTATAAGGGTGATCCCGGTTGTTTGTCTTGGCCCCCACCATTATCTATGTAGTAGAGGTTTTGTTGGACAAATCTATGTATTTATGCTCTGAGTTGATTCTATTATCTCTTAACTCAATGTTATGACAAGTTCTCCTTTATTCCCTTTAGCCGTTAATTTCATTCTTCAAATGTGATTTAATTATTTTCGCGACCAAGGATGTGTAATGATATGCTATGAGGCTTATTTAGGGATCCTTCGGGTTCCCCATTCGCAGGTCATGTCTAGGATCTAGGCTTGGGTCATGAAAAAGATGGTATCAGAGCACTAAGTTGATTGACTGGTTGGTAGTGTGGCTTCTTATGTGCCTAGGGTGTTGTGTGGATCTTTGGTGTCTATCCTTTTGTTGGGTATATTGTTGCTAGGAGATTTATAGATGAGATCAAGGTTTGTATTGCATTAGGTCTTGCTTTTTGGTTGTTGGAATTGGCGTGGTGGATGAGGCTTTGAATGTCCTTTCTGATATTTTGAATTTTGGTGGTAAGAGGTTGCCTTCCTAGGTTGGGAGGTGCCGAGTGATGGTATTAAGGTGGACCTTAGTAAGACAAAGGTGATTGGAGATTAGCCTAGACCTTAGACTTCATCCTATATTAGAAGCCTCTTGGGTTTAGCGGGCTATTACCGGAGGTTGTGAGTTGGGTGATTTGATAGGTCCGGAAGTTGCTATTTCTTGTGTTATCCCTTGGTGCTAGTAGGATTCATGTCTTTGCGGGTTTCATTCATGCCCTCCTTTCAACCATGAAGCCTAAATTTTCCTTTTTATGAAAATTGCATGATTTCAAGATGTATTTCTTATGGGCATCTATAATTATGAAATATGAGCATGAAATATGTTGGCATTTTGTAAAATATCATTGATTATGCATAAATATCTATTTTGAGCTTATATTATGAAGAGATCTTTGTCTATTGAGACTATACATGATTTAAGCTATGAAATCTATGAACTATTATGGAGTTTTGATATGATTTACAAGTTACCCATGATGAGGTTTTACCATGATGTTGGGCCTGGGTTTGTGTGATGCATGAGAGCTGATTTACATGATTTTAAGATGCATTGATTTCACTATTTCATGATCTATACTCTTGCATTTCGCATGATTTGAACATGTCCTCATATGTGCCCACCAAATATTCAGTAAAATGCCAAGTTAAGAATTCTCAAGATATGTATATGTTTTACAAGTCAAGTGACTTCATGGTGAATATAGACTCTCAAGTATGTTATGCATTCATGAAATTATCTATGATTATGCAAGTATAAAGTTAAGCCCTTTTCAAAATTTTATTTTCAAGAAAACCTACATAGATTTTACTTATTTTAATTTGGGATTTGAATATTATGATTTCTAAAATTCTATTGATGCATGGCTAGTGTTTATTTGACAATTTTAATCTGATTTAAACCATTATATGAGGATTTAATTTAGGTTTATGAAGTTATAAGTATACATGTTCCCCACCAAATTAGTGGGAAAAGGGTCTAACCCCAATTTTAGAGCAAGTTTATGAAGTTATAAGTATGCATGTTCCCTTTTGAATTATGTATGCATGAGAGATTACACTATGGATTTAAATATGGAATTAATTATGTTTTTACTTCAACTTTATATTATAAATGTTGACTTTAAATGGAGTCTTAACTACCCATGCTATTTTCTCATTGTTCATAGCATATGCATTCCTGTACACAGATTATTCATAAAATTATATTATGGGTAAGCCGAATTTCATTTTATGGTATGATTTTGAGAAAAGGTTGTTCATGACAATATTGTGATCACATATATATCTTTGATTTTGGCTCTTTAACCATTTTGGGTGCTTGCACCATTTTTTATATGAATAGGCTATTCCTATGCATGAGTATATAGACTATGAAATTATGTTTTGGCCTTTAAGCCTAAGAATGCATTGAAATGATTTGGAAAATGACTATTGCCTCTTTGAAAGTATGTACATGTATATTATAAATGTTCTTATGGGATGACAACTTAGCTTATTGTGTTGGATGTCTTGGGGAATTTTGGGCAACTTGCATAACCTGTTTCCAATAAGTGTAGAACCCGTAAGGTTGTAATAGGATGGTTGATCTATGTGGTCAATTACAAAGGGTTAGTCTCTTCACTAAGATTGATCTTTGGTTGAGCTTTGTCCCCAAGTGAGCATTATTAGTATCGGTGAAGTTGGTTGGTTGATTTGTGCATTGGCTATGATTATGGGTCCTTAGAATAGGGTCTTAAAACCCTACCTTGGTATGTTTGTAGTGGTCTCTATGATGGGGTATTGATTTGTTTAGAGCTTGTGAATTATTTGGGAGTAGTGTTGCAAGTCTTTGGAGGATGAGAGGTTGTTTGTTAAATAATAGATGGGCATTGTGGGTAGCAAGAAGGTGGTTAGAAATCCTTAAGGAATATGGTATGAGTGTGCATTAGTTTTCCCGGTAAGGCTAATATTGTGGTTCGTACTCTAAGTGGGGTGCCTATGGATAGCCTAGCATATATGGATAATGGTGGCAAAGAAGAGACTAGTGGGGTCCATTGGTTGGCTAGATAAGGGGTTAGGTTGAAGGAAGTTGAGCATGGTAGTATAGTGTTCTTGATGGTTACAGACCTTCTTGGGTTGAGAGGTCTAGATTAGGCAAGGCCTTGATTCCGCCTTATTAGGGTTGGATGTTTTGTGTGAGAATATGATAGAGTGGACATTGTCTCCCAAGGGGGAGATGTTGGTTATGGTACCAATTGGGTTAGGTGTATTCAAGGTTGACAATTGAGTTGAGCATTATGAGTCCTTATAGAGTGTAGGGGGTGGTTAGTAAGGTTGCATAAGTTTGGGAATTGCCTATGGTAAGGGTATGGTTTATCTGGCTTGTCATGATTCTAGGTTAAGGGGATGTGTTGGTGACACTAATGCTATAGAACTCTTTGAGATTGTGGCTGTTAAGGAGGGTAAGTTGGCTTAAGAGAAGGTTGCGGTAGGGGTGTTGGATGGATGAGTGGAGAAGTTGATTGATAATGATATAGTGTTCTTCAAGGCCCTTTGGGAAGAGTCGTCTATTCATATGTGTCTCTCGGGAAGCCGGAGCACTATCCATATTTCTTTCATTCTATTCAAGCTTATGGTTACATGTCAAGTCCTTTCTATGATTCCAAGTCTTATGGTTCAGGCTCTATGTCATTCATATGCATTCATGTTTAAGTTGGCAAGTTTATGATGAT